>JAKCPI010007279.1:0-38279 GCA_023213315.1 Euborellia annulipes | reverse complement strand
AATCATACAGTCGCCTAAAGCACAGTTTAGGGTATCTCGAGTCGTCCATTTGTAGTATTTTAACCATCCATCTCATCGTTGCTTTTAATACTTTCAGTTGGAGCTTTAAAAATAAATTATTTAACTCCATTCACCTCTTGACTTGTTTAACAATTTCTTTTTGGAAATGTCTCCGGATTCAACAATGCAACAATTTAAAAAGAAAAAGGGTAGTTAAATGGATGGCTGTACAGCGTATCCAGGTGGGCGCTTAAACCTACAGTGTACTGAATGACAGAGTTCGGGCTCTAGGGAACCTTTTTCATTAATAAAAGAAATAGCAACATCTTCGCTATCAGGTGTGGCTACTAGAGCCATAAGGGAAGGTGTATGCTTGTTTCTTGGCAATGAGAGCCATGACGAGTACGGGCTGGTTTTTGAAATCCTTAAAAATAAAACTACGCAGGTCCCTTCGGGGGAGGGGGGAGGGGGGCAACCTACTTTCAGAAAAAAAAAAAAAATTAATTTTAATTTGATAAAATTAAAATTTTAAGCCTAAAAATTTTTTTAATAAAATCACTAGAAAAATTTGCTTTTTTTAGTAGGTATTTGAAGAAAATAAATATTTTTAATTTTCTTTTATTAAATGCTTTTATTTAACTTACTCTTTCAAGGTCACCAACTTTATGGCTTTGTTAAGGACACTTCCCGATGAGCTAGAGGTGTGAAATTTGATATTTAAGAGTCATTTTTGATGACGCAAATTGTGAGTTTGGTTTTACCAAAATGGACCAAACTAATGTGGTACTTTATTTGAAACCCTTCGTGAATTAATGTAATTTCAAAAGACTTCCCGATGGGCTAGAGGTGTGAAATGTAATACTTAAGAGTCATTTTTGATGACGCCACTATATGGTGGTTTTGATCAAAATAGACCAAACTAATGTGGTACTTTATTTGAAGCCTCACGCAAATAAGGGCCTATTAACTATAGTTTTGAATTTTGATATTTACGATCATTTTTTTATGATAAGGAATAATTTTTCAATTGAACCAAATCAATACAGGCCAAACTAATGTGGTACTTTATCATATTGATGATTTTTGATAAGACTAAAAGACTAAAAAGCTTAAAATAAAAATAAAATAAAAAAAAGATTTTAAAAAAAATGCTTTTATTTAAATTGAACTAAAAAGAGAGAAATAAGAAAGAAATAATTTAATTGTTCTTGTTAAAATTTTTTAATATTTATGACTTAAAATAAAAGCGTGGGGCGCGAGCCTCGGAATCACTTCGAAGCGCCCCACGCTTTTATTTTAAGTCAAATATTAAAAAATTTTAACAAGAACAATTAAATTATTTCTTTCTTATTTCTCTCTTTTTAGTTCAATTTAAATAAAAGCATTTTTTTTAAAATCTTTTTTTTATTTTATTTTTTTTTATTTTTTATTTATTTTTTTATTTTTTTTTTGAAACGATAAAGTCTCAAGTTTTCATGTTATCTAAATTTTATTATTTTTAATATAAAGTGTTTTTAGAAATTAAAAATCTAGGGTCTATATAAAATATTTTGGAAAAAAATGTATTTCTTACTCTTCTAATTTTTACTTTCTCTTACCTCTATATATGTTAATATATAGAGAGAGAAAGTATTGGATTCATGTCAAAAATTTGATGTCGAGATTTTGAAGGTCCCCTGAATCCAAAAAAGTGGTTTTCGCGACATGGTCTGTCTGTGTGTCTGTGAACAAAATATCTCAAGAACGAAAAGAGCTAGGAGGTTGAAATTTTATAGTTAAATTAGGCACTCCCCAAGGGCGTGACACGAAACTTTTGGACAAAATCGACCAAAGAGTACTAGTACTTTACTGATGTACTTTTTTACAGTATTTTTCGATTTTCTCTAAATTTGATCCAACGATTTTTTTTTTTAAATTCAAAAATCAATTATTTTTTAGATTCTCTATAAAATGTATATTTTCATTTTGTGATTAAAATCTTCTGAAGACCACTTTACTCTTGTACTTCATAGAGGAGATAGGAGAAATGGTTACCATGGTAACAAAATATAAATATTTTCCCACGTATATAAATTTTACATCTTGAAAATCGAATGTACCGTACTGTCGGAAACTAAATACATGTCGACACAAACAATCTGGTGTGACAAGCACAGTACAAAACTTTCGACTACCGAAGGTAAGAGAAAGTTGTGTGCTGTGCGACCAGTCACACCATATTTTTTTAAATGTTGAATAAATAGGTTAGGGAATTCAAATGAAGTGGATATAAAAACCTATGACCTTAAAGGAATGAAAGATGGTTTTCATTATGGCAAATAAGAGGTTCGTGAGCAATTCACTCCTTCATCTTATTATCTATTGGTGTGAGTTAATGTCTTTTGAGAACGCTAGTTCTCTTATTCTTTTGTCTTGCATAGAAATCTTAAACCATTATCCAACCAAGCTTAAACAATATTTATAAAAAAAAGAATCCTTAAGGTCCTTTTTTTCTTTTAGATACCAATAATATTTTATTTTGTTTTCTTTTTTATTCTTTAATTAATATATAGATAATAATAAGAAAGTCAAAAAAAAACAAAAAAAAAAAAAACATTAAATATCAATAAAAACGTAACACTTTGTTTCTTGAATGTCATGTCAATTCAATTGAGATTGTCAATCTTTATAATCTTAGCTGAAATGTACCTGAAGAAGGCTACAGCATGAGTGGCCGAAACGTTGTAATTTTTACAAATAAACCACAGTTAAACCGAAAATCAAATTCTTTTACTAATTTTTGAGTTATGTCACTTTTCCATTTAGGGAGAGATATGTCGCTCGCCTATATATGCCATTTCAGTGAATAAATGGACAAGTCGATTTTCTCTACATTTCAAAGTTTACAAAACTAATAGTTTAGATTAACTTCCAAAAACACCTTGAGTCAGCCCCTGACTTGATCACTTAAATACTAACTTCCTCTCTTACGCCACTTAACTCATTTTGATCAAAAATCGACTTCACCCATTCAATGAGATGACAGACACATACCCAGGCTATACCTTGGTACTGTATTTATGAAAATGACTTTATACTTATAATTATGTAGTGTCTGCTTCGCTGTCCGTCACACTCTATTTGACTAACTACTACCCGTTAGACAGTGGCGTAACGTACGCCCCCGCAGACCCCGCGATGCGGGGGGCCCATGGGCCGAACCGGGCTAAAAATTTCTAGCTCCCATAAAAACGGAAAAATTTAATCGTAAGGTAATCGAAAGTTGTGTTCTGTGCTTGTCACACCAGATTGTTTGTGTCGACATGTATTTAGTTTCCGACAGTAGGGTACAATTGAATTCAAAATGTAAAGTTTATACATGTGGGAAAATACTTATATGGCAACCATTTCTATAGGAATCCTTCCTATGGAGTACAAGAGTAAAGTGGTCTTCAGAAGATTTCAATTACAAAATGAGAATATAGATTTTATTGAGAATCTAAAAAATAATTGATTTTTGAATTTAAAAAAAAAATCGTTGGAGCAAATTTAGAGAAAATCGAAAAAAACTGAAAAAGTGCATCAGTAAAGTACTAGTACTCTTTGGTCGATTTTGTTCAAAAGCTTCGTGTCACGTCCCATGGGGGTGCCTAACTTAAATATAAAATTTCAACCTACTAGCTCTTTTCGTTCTTGAGATATTTTGTTCACAGACAGACAGACAGACCCCCCCCCCCCAGAAGTCGTCTGTCCGAATCTGGCCTCAATAAATTATGGTAACCCTAAGTTTAGGAATTTTGACAAATTTTTAAATAACTTTAAATAAATATTGTAAGCTATGTATAACTTTTTTAAAAATTGTGTAAAAAAATTGTTGGCAAGAAAGCCACAATAGCCTTTTACATACAAAAAATTTTAAGTGTGGAGGGGGGGCGTCTGTCTGCGGCCCTGGTTGTCACAGATGTTACAAATGAGTGGCCAAAACGATGTCATTTTGACAAATAAACCACAGTTAAACCGAAAATCAAATTCTTTTTTAAGAACTGATAAAATGTATTATCTGTAACAGCCAAAAGTATCCACTCTAGCAGTGCACCCTATCGGTGAAAGAAACAACCATAAAGTTTAGAAAAAGCAAGCACCTTTTAATGGATATTTAAAAGTATGATGTTAATGATAATTAAATAAAAATAACTAAATAATGAAAATTTATTATGTGTAAGGTTTTAATTATGTGATTTATGTGTTGGACGCAACTGAATAAGGCGCTTGTTCTAACGTCTCTAAGCTTAGAGAGAAAGCTCTCTGTCCCAACTCTCGCAAATGGATACTTTTGGCTGATACAGATGATATAACATGAGGTCGGATAACAAGCATGTAGTTACATTAACGCACCTAAATGTATCAAGCAGATGAAAAAGGAAAGGCGACTAGCTTTTCAATAAAGCAAATAAAGAAATAAAATTCGCTTTTATGTTTGAATCAATTTATATAAATTTAAAAAAAAGAAGCGAGCAAGAGAGAGAGATCATCTCCGAATATCAAAAAAGAGTAGAAATATGGGTTTAAAATATATCCTATTTACGTTTATATCGTTTAGCTTAGAGATACAATTTTTCAAATAATTCTGCCATGACAAGATGATATCAAGTATCGATCGTTTCCCAAACGTGACCAACTTTAAAAAATATAATATATATATTGGCTATATATCTCATGAGATATGGTAATAAAATTCTGATATCTATTATTCGCTGTTAGTTTTCTTGATTACATATAAAAAAAAATAAATTTCTTTTTTTTTTTTCAATCCAGATACTTTTTTATAACTTTTATATTGAGAATCAGTCATTTAGAAAGTGTCCTGAACATGCAATTTCCACTCTGAGAAATTATTTTTTGTTAAATCCTTAAGGTTGTTAAGGAACTTATAAAGATTAAAAGCTAATTTTTTAATATGTTAATAATCACAATCACATACGTATAAAATAATTTTTTGAAGCAGATCTGACGAAGGATTATCGTGTAATTAATTAATAAAAAATTGAAATTTAACATATAGTCTATAGGGAATGTAGAAGAAACGCATACATCGAATTATGTAGCCACTCTTGATAAAGATAATAAAAAAAAACTTCTATTTTTTATCAATTAACTTCCGTAGAATATGTTAAAAATAAAAACAAAATTTTGTGACGAAGGCTTTTAAAAATATTTTAACAAGAGATACAAAATATTTCATATATAGGGTAAAAGAAAGTAAAAATTCACAAAAATGTCAGTCGGCCATATTTAAAAATAAGTAAGTCACGGGATTCAGACCAGCGCGGCAACGTCACATAAAATCAAACCAGTTTCACGCTTTCACTTACAATTTTTTTATGATGGAGTCATGAAAAAAAACAAGACGAATGCAGCTAAATATTCTTTTATTTTAAATCTCGCCCTCACGGCTGACGTTTCGGCCCGAGGTCTAGGCCATCTTCAGAGCCGGCTGGCAATAATCAAAAAGTGTTGGAAATTTACACACTTTTCCCAGTGAAGATGGCCTAGACCTCGGGCCGAAACGTCAGCCGTGAGGGCGAGATTTAAAATAAAAGAATATTTGGCTGCATACGTCTTGTTCCCCTATTGTGTCTAAACTAATATGCATTTCTCATTGTAATATTATAGGTTAGGTTAAGTTGAAGTAGCCGTTTGAGAATTCGGCAGAATGTTTGAATTATTTGCAGCAATCTGGATTCGAACCCGAGCCGTGTTGAGACTTCGGACTCCGTAATCCTCAACTTAGCAGGCTAGCCATTGAATCCTCTTGCAATATTATAAATAAAATACAACTGAACCCTATACAGCAAAACAACATAAACAACTGTTAAATGCGATGTTGCCAGATCTATTTTTTTTGGATAATATTTACAATAAGACTTTTGCGAGTTTAGTACTTTTTACAACTTTTTCAGGGAAAATACTCCCTCATTTCCCTTTATTAGCCTAAAAGAGGTGTCGGTAAGCCAATTTGATCGAGATATATGCCAAAATAACGAAAATTTTGAAGAAATACGAAAGCCACATTAAGCATTAAAAAATGTATTATTACTTACTTTTTTCTTTCTCCATTGTAATTTAGATGACGAAAATCTTGTGCCTGACCTATTCTGATTGAGATAACTAGATAAATTAATTAAATAGAGTAAAAAAAAAGATTAATAATTTTAATGATAATTGTTTATTTTTATAAATATTGAACGATAAAGGAGCTAACTTCATATTGAATTAAGACTATTCACTGACTATTTAAAAAAAAAAACCTTGAGTTTGCTATACATAAGAATATCAACTTTTTTAGCCACAATTATTATTTGAACTCTCTATATAGGCTACTATTAATATTATTATAAAAATTAATATTTTTCTTTCATTTCACTCTTGGCTACTGAGTCCATTTAGGGATTTATCGTCTTTATCGGAAGTTTCCAAATTCTTTGGAGGACCGATGCTCTTTTCATAAGTCAATTGATAAATTTTTTATAAAAAATGAAATGAAATTTTATATCACGATCAAAATTAATATGTTAATCAATTTTGAGGGCCCCCGTATTCTACGGGGCCCTAGACACGCGTCTTGCTTATGATCCGTCACTGTCAAGAATATTTTAAAGAAGTTGCAGGAATCCCTTGTCCGAGAGCCGCCGGAGGCGCTCGAGGACCTTCGGTTAATTAAGGTCGGTTCTGTTTTAGATTAAAAAATATTCATCCAGAATATTTTAAAGAACTTGTAGGGATCCCTTGTCCGAGAGCCGCCGGAGGCGGCTCGAGACCTTCGGTTTTAAGTTCGGTTATTTTATTTTTAGAAAAAAATTCAAAACAACTAGGGAATTCTCGGCTTTGGGTCTGTTCGGCTCGGTTCGGTTCGGTTCGGCTCGTCTCAGTTCGGTTCGAAACCATCCAGTTAGAAGCGATTCGGTAGCTTTTAAAAAAAAATTTTCGGGACCGAAGGGCCCGAAAATTTATTTTAGGGCTACTGAATAGCTTCTAACTGGATGGTTTCGAACCGAACTGAGACGAGCCGAACCGATCGAAACCGAGCCGAACCGAACCGAAGTCGACACTAGTGACAAAACAACTTCAGGGGTCCCGACCTAATTGTTTCGGTCCTTCGGTTGAAGTTCGGTTTCCTTCGAATAAAAAAATTTAAAACAACTAGGGAATTCTCAGCCTTAGTGACAAAACAAATAGCGCGCGTAAATGGAAAGAACGAAAGAATCATGAATGTTGAGCTAATGTAAAAAAAAAATATTCTTTGTTTTTTTTTTTAATGATCATGAAGTTAGCTCCTTTATCGTTCATTATTAAAAAAAAAAAAAAATAATAATAAACAATTATCATTAAAATTATTAATCTTTTTTTCAACTCTATTTAATTAATTTCTCTAGTTATCTCAATCAGAATAGGTCAGTCGCAAGATTTTTGTCATCTAAATTACAATGGAGAAAGAAAAAACCCAAAAAGTAAGTAATAATACATTTTTTAATGCTTAATGAGGCTTTCGTATTTCTTCAAAATTTTCGTTATTTTGGCATATATCTCGATCAAATTGGCTTACCGACACCTCTTTTAGGCTAATAAAGGGAAATGAGGGAGTATTTTCCCTGAAAAAGTTGTAAAAAGTACTAAACTCGCAAAAATCTTATTGTAAATTCCCTCCTTTTTTTTTTCATTTATTGGTTTTCGGCCCGCAGCCATACCACAGTTACTTTCTGTATACATCCACAAAATACACAAATACAAAATACAAAATAACACAATACCAAATACAATAAATACAAAATATACAATACCAAATACAATAAATACAAAATAACACAATACCAAATACAATAAATACAAAATATACAATACAAGATACACACAATACAAAATATACAATACAAAATACACACACTACAAAATATACTATACAAATTACATCTTATAAACAAAATAGCCAGAAAAGAAAATGCTCAAAAGAAACATACTCTCAAAAATGAAAAATTCAAAAGTAAACTAATATCAAACAACATGATAAAATCCAGAGTTATATGGCTATCTTCGCGTTGTGGAGGAATGTTGAGCCAGATCTATATTATGTGAAAAAATAATTCATTTATTATTTTTGGTAATTAAATGATTAGCCAATTATAAACTACTAGCCGCGACGCCCGCTTTCGGGATTTTGGGATGAAAATAATTTTCCTGTAATGCCGAGAAGGGCCTCTTTATGCTTATAAATCTCAAAATTTCAACGGGAAGTTGCCTAAATAGAGCGTGACAGACAGACTGACAGAATTATATATATAGATAGATGATAGGTCACGACTAAATTATAATCATGAATTTATGCATTCAAATTTTTAATTTTCGATTCTATTATGACTTACGAGGTACTGTCCGAACAACCTTAAAATTGCAGCATTCAATATATGGCTCGAATCAGCAACGAATCAAATTACTTATCGTTTTAACACTTTAGAAATATATTATTTTTTCACCCAATATTGAAAGAACAATAAAAAAACTTTTTACTTTAATGGAAAAATAAAGATTTATATTTGATGGTTTGAAGAACTTAATTTGAACCATGGATCCATGGAGTGTCAAGAGTAAACACTCGGGTTCCTCCCTTCGTTTTCAACAAAAATCCAATATCAACAACGAGCTTTTTTTTTTAACATTTTCATCTCATCTTAACTCGATTTTTTTTTTTATATTCACTTCCCTAAATCGTAGCCCCAAAAAACATACGAGCGAAAAACTTTATAAAATTATAATTGTGAGATTTAATTTTAATAGTCCAGGATCCCAGGTCCATTTTTGCAAGTTATTACTATCAAGCTAATTTTCCGTGAGTAGCTTTATTTTAATGAGACGACCAACTTTCCCTCTTCAACAATTCTTGATTGTGGTAGCTAACAGGAGTAGCAGGGATATAATATTTAAATTTGATGATTCTCAAAAATTTATTATTATTTATGGGTTTTTTCATTAAATCTTAAGAAAATTATTAACACTAGCCGCGTCGCCCTCCTTCGGCGGGCTTCACGTCTAGTCGGGGAGCTTCGCCCCCCCCCTAGACCCCCCTCCAGCTTCATTATGACAAGAAAATTATTATTTTTTTTTTTTAACATTCACACTTTTTTCTCATTCACACAGTCTTTTTAGCAACTCAGGCCATATAAGACTTTTACGATATCCGTTATTGATTTAATATACATATATGGGGTCCAGGCATTCTTATTTAAGCCATTTGGTATCCAATTGGCTTAAATAAAATCATCGGACTGCCTGGGGTCCGAACCCGCGACGTTTGGTATACGAGGTAGGCACGCTAACCTCTACACCAAGCCCCGAAAAGAAAATTATTATTATTCCATTTCAATTCAGTGCCTGCTTGAAGATTTGTTTACATTCATGGAATACATAAATGAAAAGAATACTTAAATATTTCTCTATACATTTCCTATTGGAGAAATCTTAACTTTAAGAATTAATAACTCAAAAAGTTATAAGAATTTCGGGAAGAAAATAATTTTTCTGTAATCCCGAGAAGGTCCTCTTTATGCATATAAAATTTCATTTCAAAATTCCAACGCGAATTTGCCTAAATTGGACGTGACAGACAGACGGACAGACGGACAGACGGACATTAGCGAATTATATATATAGATCATTGAAAAAAAAATATTTGTCCTACAAAATATATGGTTTGATCAAAGAGTCCCCCTTCCAACATGTACATACATGTTCCCCATACAAGTCCCACAAGTGGCTTAGATTTTTTTTTTTTTTTTTTTTTTTTTTGTTATTCTAAAGCGAAATCAATGTGTAGGAGGATTTCGGAATTCTTTTTGAACAGATAAGCAATTAAATTTGCAGCATACATCAAAGACATTCATTAAATGGACATTTCTTTGTTTCAAATAAATACCTTGAGCTACAGAGGGACAAAAAAAAAAACATAAATTTTTGAAATTGAATAGAGGTAAAAAAGACGACATGGCTCCTCTTTTATATTTTGCACTAAGTGAGAGAAAGAGAGAGAGGGGACCGCGTTTAGATGAGATCAAAGTCAGCCAATAATATTTGGTCATTCTCCATAAAATGGATCTCTTTATATTTTTTCATTATTATTTTCTCTCTTTTGTTTTTAAAGTGAAACTTTATTTTTATCGACACAACTTTTCCTTCTATCAGCATGTCGCGTTACATGTCGTGACGTCAAGCCGTGACGTCACAAGTCGTGACGTCACCAACGACTCGACCAGGTTTCTTTACATAGACTCCGAAACTACTGCTCCGATTTTCATGGTGTTTTTTTTAATGGATAGAAAATTATCCAGGGGTAGTTTTAGGATATCATTATATCAAATTAGGGGTAGGGAACCCCCCCTTATCAGGGGTTCACAAATCACTCACCCGATTTGAATAAAATTTAAAATGACGTTTCTCTATGGTGTAAATAATTGAAAAATGGTATTTCAGACCTCAGAATGTTCTATCAGACCCATCAAGGGGACCCCCCCCCCTAAAATTTATTTTTCTCTTGATTTTAATAAAATTTAAATTGAAATTATAAAAAAATAATTGTGAGATTTAATTTTTCAAAAAAAAAAACGCGATTTTTTTATTCCCTTAATTGAATAATTTTCTGAAAATTTTAAGTTAAACGCCTTCGATCCGAAAAAAGTTTCACTTGCATCGTGGTTTCATAAAACCACACAATGATTTTTTTTTTTTTTTTTTTTTGTTTTATGAAGTAGGCCATCCTTTTGAATAAGGCTGGGGATAATTACAAATAGATATTATCAACTTCAAAAAAGTAAGAGCAGGCATTTATTGAATCCCGATTTAATATAGCTGTCCATCTGGTGAGTATATTTACTCTTTAGCATATAAAAAAAGTTTTTTATCGACCTATTTAGTTGCAAAATAATAACGTTAAAGACTTGCTTTAGGGTAAGAGTGATGGGAAAGTTGTCACTCTCCTTAGGGACTCTACTTTTCACGCTCTTAGCAATAAAATAAACTTTTGACAAAGGATTATTTCAAAATTAACCTTTGCTAACTAACTTCTTCGTCTAAGAAGTTATAAAATTTATATTTCCACCTATTTCTAAAAAAAAAAAAAAATAAAAATAAATGTTGTGATTAATTGCTTATCATAATGTAGGCTTAGGTTGGTTTACTGTCCCATCAGATTTTTTTATTCTTATATGGATCCTGTTACGCATTAGTGTGTCAAGCGCCAGCTACCGAGTTTTGAGAAAATTAACATTAAAGTTTTTTGTTTTGATTAGATTATATTTAATTTTTTTTGTCAATTGTGCAAGTAGCATTAAATATAAATTTTTTTAGGACTTATTTCATAAAAAATACTATTAACCTCCCGTGATTGGAACAAGCTCCCTGCGTCTATCTTCCCCAAAACCTACAATCTTCAGACTTTCAAGTCTAACCTCAACAGGCATCTTCTCAGTTCCCGCAGTTGAGTTTCCCCTTTTATGCTTCTCCTTTTGTTTTTATTTTCTTCCTGGCTGCATGTGACTATTGGTCATTATAGGTCTTCGGACCTTATGCACCCATTCCAAAAAAAAAAAAAAAAAAAAAAAATTGGACCGTTTATTTTGAAAGTGGTGTAAGTCCATTTTCTATTGTTTCGAGAAAATGAAAGGTTAGCATATCTGTTTATTTAAAAATCTAGGCAAATGATATGAAATAGGTGAATGTTTCTACTTCTTTATCAGTGTCTAATTTAGTTATATAAATTTGTTTTAGGCGAATTTGACTAAACTAATATATAATTACAAGATGCCAATGGACTTACACCACTTTCAAAATTAACCAATTGTAAAGATCGTTTAATTTCAATTGTGAAAAATCAAATATTACTAAAAATATACTTCATATTAATTCAATATTCTTTACAAATAATGACACGATATAAAATAGGAGTAGTATTTTTAATTTTAGAGGTTTATTTTAACCTAAAATATAGGGTCTATATATAAAAAAAAACTATTATTATAGACATTTTACTTATTCAAGTCATTTTGTTATAAAAGCTTCAATCTTAACAAGTTCTAAAGCAATCCTATGCATTGCTTTGTGTGTTGGTATTATAACCACTCCAGCAGTGGCGTCATTTCAACTTTTTCTTGGGGGGGGGGGGCAAACATTTTTTTTTCTTAAAATTTACTTACAAATGAGTACTCAAATTTGGCCAAAACATATTTAATTTAATTGTTTAATTTTGTACAGTTTGTACACTCGTAGATGTATTTTGGAGTATTTTATTTAGAATAATATAAAATTTTATAAAAATCAGAGCCTTTGGGGGGGGGCAAATGCCCCCCCCTGCCCCCCCCCCCAAATGACGCCACTGTACTCCAGGCTCTTGACGTCAGACACTCCACGTGACCCGTTTCCCGCCATATTCGTACTTGTCGCATTAAAACTTTAATATCTCCGTAAATATCCAATATTTTTTAATTCTGATTTTTTTCCTAGCCTTCGTAAACAATAAAGATTTGATTTTAAGCAAAAAAAGTATATGTTAAAAAAATGCAACATGCCCATTGTCGAAATACGTACCAAGTGTTTATTTTTAATTAATAAAACCTTTGAAACAAATAACCTAGCGTTTAATTTTAATTTACAAAATGTTTCAACGAGAACCTACGGTCGAAAGTTAAAATCTTATTAAACTTATAGAGCTGTCAGAGACAAGTGAGAATTTTAACCACAGAAGGTCGAATAATCGCACACTCTATTAAACACGTTTTCAATAAAAAATAACAAGCCTCTACTGTCGTACCATAAAAGAGCGTAGAGCCGTCTAATGCTATACTAAGTTTGAACTATTAACAAGTTTTCTGAGTTAATTAAAGAGTCATGTCTCGTTAAATTTGAATCCCAATTTTAGTTAAAGATCCATCATCAGGATCCAAATCACACACTCTCTCTCTATTCTAATTTAGTTACATCAAATCTCATTTTCAATCTTCTTTTAACGCTCATAAAATGATCGTTTAGTAACACCCATTAATAATAATAATAGTGAAATTTCCCTGATATTGCTATTCGTTGGTTCTAATGTCAGAAACCAATCTTCTTAATTCACATACAGGGAGGGAAGTGTTAAAAATTAGATAAATCTCTAATCAAATTTTATGTTCTTTACTTTAGTCAAAATTATAATAAAATTCTAAATAAGTTCCGTTAGACTGGCTGGCCTAATTTATTAAAATAACATTAACTTAGAAAAAGATTATTATAAAGACTCGCCTTCCACCAGTGGCGTAGTGAACTTAACTCGCGCCCGGGGCACAATACCTTTTTAGCGCCCCCCCCCCCATTTGATAACCATATAATATTATGTGTAAAATATACAAAATTATTATATTACACTGGCATTTATTTAAAATTATTAATTTATTAAAATTTATTTAAAATTATTATTATAAATATATTTTCCAGAAATCAACTATAGATAATAAAAATAAAAATTATCCAGCAATTTTTTGCCTTGCGGACCATTTGGCGCCCCTTTGTGAGTAGCGCCCGGGGCATGATGACCCCCCTTGCTCCCCCCTCACTACGCCACTGCCTTCCACTTTGTATTTTGTTACAATATTTATCGAAAACCCCTCCATTTTCTTCTGGTATGTATATCAAGAACAAAATCAGCTAAATGAAATTTTATATTTAAGTTAGACATTCCCATTAAACGTGACACGAAACTTTTAAACAAAATCGGCCAAAGAGTACTACTAGTAGTCCTACTTTACTGATGGACTTTTTCAGTTTTTTTTTCTATTTTCTCAAAATTCGCCCCTACGATTTTGATTAAAATTCATAAATCAACTAGCCAGAGCGGCTTCGCCTCCCTGGACCCCCCTCAGCTGGCTCAGGCCCGCCTACGTAGAACCCTCGCCTTTTCTTAATTATTAGAAGCCGTGTCGCCCGCCTTGCCCGGACAACTTTCGATTACCGAAGTTTGAATGCTGTCAGATTTTTTGCGATTATTTTCTGGCAATTCTATTTTTATCACTCTTATAATACATAAATGTGATTCTATTTTTATAGACGATGCTGACAGCGAAATTTGAGTCTGACTTTTTGATTCAATGTATGGAATATGGGATTAAGTAAATTTATAATGATAAAATTGGAGAGCCAATAATAGCCCTTCATAAAGGATTAAATGTCATTAGGGATGCGTATCTGATGGTGAAAAAGAATTATTAGAGGCCTCAAAATGGAGGCGAGGCGCTGAGAGCGAATCGTTTTTGAATTTCAAATAAGCAGTAAAAAGTGGCATCCGGCGCGCCGTTCGTTCCTCTGAATTTCGTGTGGCCAAAATAAAATTAGAAATAATTCGAAATAGACATCGATCCTACAAAATAATCAATAGAATAAATAATTGAAGGAAATTGAAGTTTTTTTTTTCTTTTTTCGATAATAAAATCCTAACTTTATTTATTTATTCCATCTTTTGATTGGAAATAATTGGATTTTATTAATCAAATCTAAAAGGAGTAAATTTTCATTTTTCAAACAACAACAACAAGTGAAAGGATTTATTCTAAGATGAGCTGCTGTTAAGAAAAAATTGTCGAGAATAAATTTAAACTTCTTTTACTTATTGTTTTTTTTTTTGTTTGAAAAAAACTTTGGTTCCATTACTTATGGAAATGCGAATTTTAGCTGGATTCACAAAAAAAAGGACATTACCTAATCGTATTTTTGGGTTAACTAAAATAATCAGTTGTCTAACATTCAATTGGGGATGGAAAAGGCACTCGATAAGTTGATTTTCGATTTTGGAATCGACTTGATATTTTTCGATTTTTGAAAACAAACTTTTTGACTTTCAAGTCGACTTTTTGCCTACGGGCTTGGTCTAGTTGGTAGCGTGCCTACCTTCTATACCGAACGTCTCAGGTTCGGACCCCAGGCAGTCCGAGGATTTTATTTAAACCATTTGGATACCAAATGTCTGGACCCCGAATTGGTATATTAATCAATAACGGATATCGTAAAAGTCTTATATGGCCTGAGTTGCCGAAAAGACTGTGTGAATGTGTGTGTGAATGAGAAAAAAGTGTTAGTAGTCAGGAGAAGGAGCAGGTGCAGCCAAAAACAAAAGCCTCCGATTTAATACAATTTAATGAGACGTTTCGGGTGAATTTCATCTACCGATCCTCAGTCCTTCAAAATTGTTAAAAGTCATGTAAATTTATGTATCATATGTTCTGGCGATGTGGGCCATCGTATTTATTTAGTGAGGATGGGTAGATGAAATTCACCCGAAACGTCTCATTGAATTGTATTAAATCGGAGGCTTTTATTTTTTGGCTGCACCTGCTCCTATTCCTGTCTATAAAAAACAGTCACTGGCTTCATTGATTTAAAAAGTGGGTGTGTTAAAAAAAAAAAAAAATATACTTAAAAAAAATTGTTCAAAATAGAAAACTCCACGTTATCAATGTAATCACGATAGCATTAGACTTTCTTTTACCTATACCGGTATATATAATATTTACCTAGCCTATATATAGTATATAGAGAGAAAGTATTGAATTCATGTCAAAAATTGGAAGTCGAGATTTTGTTGAGCTCCATAAAATCTGTCTGTCTGTTTGTGAACAAAATAGCTCAAGAACGAAAATAGCTAAAAGGTTGATATTTTATATTTAAGTTAGGTACTCTTCTGGCACGTGACACGAAGCTTTTGAACAAAATCGGCCAAAGAGTACTAGTACTTTACTGATGCACTTTTTCAGGTTTTTCCATTTTCTCAAAATTGGCTCCAACGAATTTGATTAAAATTATTTTTTACATCCTTTTTAAAATGACCAGTCACAGAAGATTTTTTTTACATAGTCCTGAGAATAGCTGAGAAGAAGATTAAAACCCTGAAATTTATTTATTCTCTATGATTTTTCCTTTACAAATAAATTTTTTAAGACCATACATAATTGAACCATACAGTATACGAAGTGTTAAAATTTTAGACAAATAAAGATTAATAAACCATTTAAAACTACGGTAAGTAAGAGTCCAGGCTCTTACTAAAATCACAATAAAATACTATATTTGAAACTCAGTTTCCAAAAGAAAAGTGCAATGTGAAGAAGATATCAAATCAGATTTTAGAGTCTTTAAAGTCCAGCAAATTTAGATTTTATTGTGCGTGACGTCACATGGGAACAAGAAAAAAGTGACTGTCGACACGACTAGGTTCAACATACAATTAATAAAGGATGAATGGATAGTCCAGAAAACATACTCTGAATCCTTTCACTAATCAACTGGAAACGTTTCGGTTGCTAGCTGATTGGTAAAAGCATTTTTCTTATCTGCCTCTGCCTCCATACATCCTTCATTAATACAGCCACAACTTGCACCTCAACATACAATATTTATAAAAAGCTTTTGTATACAAATTTCACTTCTCTAATAAGTTTATTTTTTATTTTTACTTTCTCTTACCTATGTATATATGTAATATATATATAGAGAGAAAGTATTGGATTCATGTCAAAAATTCGATGTCGAGATTTTGATGGATCTTCACGTTTTGAGGTCCCCTGAATCCAAAAAATCTGGTGTGACTGGCGCACAGCACACAACTTTCTCTTACCTTCGGTAATCGAAAGTTGTGTACTGTGCTTGTCACACCAGATTTTTTGTGTCGACATGTGTTTAGTTTCCGACAGTAGGGTACAATTGAATTCAAGATGTAAAATTTATAAGTATGGGAAAATATTTATATTTTGATACCATGGCAACCATTTCTCCTATCTTTTCTATGGAGTACAAGAGTAAAGTGGTCTTCAGAAGATTTCAATCACAAAATGAGAATATACATTTTATAGAGAATCTAAAAAATAATTGATTTTTGAATTTAAAAAAAAATCGTTGGAGCAAATTTTGAGAAAATCGAAAAAAAACTAAAAAAGTGCATCAGTAAAGTACTAGTACTCTTTGGTCGATTTTGTTCAAAAGCTTCGTGTCACGTCCCATGGGGGGTACCTAACTTAAATATAAAATTTCAACCTCCTAGCTCTTTTCGTTCTTGAGATATTTTGTTCACAGACAGACACACAGACACACACACAGACACACAGACAGACCATGTCGCGAAAACCACTTTTTTGGATTCAGGGGACCTCAAAACGTGAAGATCCATCAAAATCTCGACATCGAATTTTTGACATGAATCCAATACTTTCTCTCTCTATATATTAACATATATATAGAGGTAAGAGAAAGTAAAAAGTGGTTTTCGCGACATGTCTGTCTGTGGGTGGGTGGGTGTGTGTTCAATTTTAAGGATGAAGGAATTGAGCTACGAGGTTGAAATTTTATATTTAATTTAAACACCCCCGGGACCGGAAAAATAAGCTTTTGAACAAAATCGACCAAAAAGTACTAGTACTTTACTGATTCACTTTTTCAGTTTTTTTCGATTTTCTCAAAATTTGCTCCAACGATTTTTTTTAAAATTCAAAAATCAATTATTTTTTAGATGTTCTTTAAAATGTATATTCTCATTTTGCAATTGAAATCTTCTGAAGACCACTTTACTCTTGTATTTAATAGGGAAGATAGGAGAAATGGTTGCCATGGTAACAAAATATAAATATTTTCCCATACTTATAAATTTTACATCTGAATTCAAATATTCCGTACTGTCGGGAACTAAATATATGTCGACACAAAAAATCTGGTGTGACAAGCACAGAACACAACTTTCGATTACCGAAGGTGTGCTGTGCGCCAGTCACACCAGATTTTTTTACATGTCTTTTTATAGTAAATTATTTACTATAAAACATTATTATTAAACTGGACCACTTAGGGTTTAATGTTTGTTAAAAAAAGTTAAGACAAAAATGTTAAAGAAACAACAAAAGTTGAGAGAAAAAAAAAATAAATAAATAAGGTGGCTCATAAATTATATAAATGATCAAACTTGTTCATAAAATTTTAAACTTTTTTTTTTTTTTTAAGAAGTTAATCTTTTAATACATTTTAAGACAAAGAATGAGTAAATTTTAGTCGAAACAATTGAAATTAAAAAATTAAAATTCTTCTGATGATAATTGAATTGAAAAAGTCCCTGCACAGTTTGTAATTACCATAAACGTTGTTGTTGTTGTCCCCATAGGGATGGGAAAGTCGACTCTGACTAGTCAAGAATCGATCTTTTATTGAAAATAATCGACTTTTTTTAATCGAGCTGAAACTCTTTCAAGTCGATTAGAATCGATTCTCACTGGGCGACTTCGACTTTTTTCTTACAATACTCAGTATCCGATGGTAATATAGTTTGTAACGCTTTCATTGATTGATTTGCATCTTTCTTTTAAGATCTACACATAACACCCAATCAACACGCTTTCTAAGATCGGGTAAAACATCTTAATTCCTCAATTTTAATGTTTTATTTTGATATTCAACTTTCATATTTTATTTTAATATTCGGTGCCATATCACGTGCAATTTCTGGATAGAATATTCTTTTATACAAATATTAAAAACAATTAGAGTGAGGTGGATAGCTGAGCAGATCTTGTAGTAAGGAGGAAAGAAAAGAGCGATTGCAGCTAGGTTTATTTCGTTTAATAATGACTTCAAGCCGACGTTTCGGTCAGATATACGACCATCATCAGGGCTGAAGCGTGTCAACAAAATTCCCCAAAGCGTCGGCTTGAAGTGATTATTAAACGAAATAAACCTAGCTGCAATCGCTCTTTTCTTTCCTCCTTACTATTAAAAACAATATTTGTGTGTTGTATTTAATAAAATGTTTTAAATACTTAATAAATCTTAAATTATAAATGAATATATTTAATATTTACTGAGTATTTCTTAAGTATGAGTTATAGAGTTTTTAAAAAGTCAATTCCAAAATCGAAAATCGACTTTTCGATCACCTTTTTTATTTCTATGTCACCAATGTTATTTGATTTATCTCGTGACCAAGGCCGCCGAGAGGCATATGATTAAGGAAAGCCGGTTGGAGGGCGAAGTTTCCCTGACTAGGCGCGAAACCCCGCTGAAGACTGGCGGTAAAATAATCTAATATTGTAATTGATTAAACATTTGAAATTAAATATTTTCTACTTTTCTAAATAAACACAAAAACAATCATAATCTTTCGGTTCCTATTATTCTTAGATTGGATTATATTGATAAAAATGAAATTTTGAATTTCTCTAGGTTTACAACCAGAGCCCTATTTCTAAATAAGCTAAAATGGCTGCAGCATAGAGCAGCAACAAATTTCCAGTGGCGGTAGTTTGGCAATTTATTCAAAAGTTAAAATGAAGGATTTCGAAAGTTAATAATATTTTCCCTACGAATTTAAGAATATATTTATTGTATAAAACAAATGTATCAAGCAAATATGATTTATAGAGGGGGCGGCAAATGGACTTTAGTCTATAGCCAGCATAGTCTTAAATCCGTTTAGAACTAAACATATCGTGATTATTTTTATAGTAGTCGGAACTTGTGTGTGTGTGTGTGTGTGTGCAAAAGAGCATTGTCTCCCTCTCCTTCTCCAGGGATTGTCCAAGAGTAATAGCTTATGCAATAAAATCTCATAAATACTCTTATTTTTGGATTTGCTTTTTGTAATTTTACCAGTCTCAAGACCTTATAAAAAAAATATTTGCACTCTCTTACCCAAAAAATGTTCCAACGGCAAATGGCACTTCTCTCTCTCTGTAAAACCTTTTTGGCATCTTGTCCCTAAAAATTTGTGTTCCACCGGAGAAGACTCTTGGAATTTTTTTGTATGGGTCAATATAAGAAAGGAAGCAGGCAGAAACGAAATGTTTGGTCTTGTATGTCAAACAGAAACAGACAAAACCATTAGAGTGCATCAGACAAAATATTTCTGTCTGCTACGAAATGTCTGGTGTCTGCTTCCGGCCTCAAAGAACTTGTTACAAAACGACGTTGCTAAAACTTAAGGATAGATTGATCATTGGTTCTATGAGTTTATTTAGTCTACTCTAACTATTAATTAATTTAGAGATCCCGTAAATGAGGTTCTATTGATTCAGGAATTGTTATTCTTCGTGGTTTCCAATTTAGATGTAGATATTCAGGAACGGCTGACGTAAGAGAGCAGTAGAGAAAATTAATTATTGAAGACAAGCGCCACGTCAGGTGTTCAAATTTAAATTCCCGCTAATTGAATATTTTTTTTTTTAGGCCAACACCTCCTAAAAAAGAAAATATCCGCCCCCGACCCTTCTACGATAATTCATTTTTAAATTAATAAAATTTCCCATAATTTCTTATCAGGACAAAGTAGAATCCCAGGTTGCATGCGAGTTTATGGCTTTATCTCTGCATCTTATTCCATTGCAAAAGAGAAGAGATGGGAATAAACCAAAAACCATTCCTCTTATGAGAAGGAGAGAGAGAGAGAGGATACACAACGAGCAATCTCAATTTCCTTCCTTCCTCCTTAATTTATAGTAGAGCTATTTTATAACTTATAAGAAGTTATTAAGTCGTCTTGAAATATATATTTTATTTGTAACAAACTAACTATTCTCTCAGTTTTAATATTTAATTTTCTAAGTAAAAGTTAACACAAATCATTAATATTACAATTTGAATAAATAACGTTAAATATGTACATAAGTCTTAATTTTTGACAAAAACCTTTCTTTATTGGAAACACTTAGAGATGAAACGATACCACTGAGGTATCGATACTTTTACTCGATACGGGTATCGGTCGCAAAGTATCGAGTACCTACTCCGTATCGATTGAAAAGTAGTGATACTTACTCGTATCGGTCAATTTTTTTCATAAAATTAAAGATAAGCAAAAACATCAGTAAGTACTGATATTATTAAGATTCGCAGGAACTTTGTAAATAAAAATATTTTATTTAATTGCTATTTGCTGACGTTTCGGTCGCCAATCACGACATTCATCATCGGAGACCTCTGAGTAGCAAGTATATGATAATATTTTTGTACATATCAAAGTAAAAAGAAATTGAATATTTTTAATTGCAATGAATATTAAAATACCTAAGATCGTGTTTAATTGACAATATTCGCCCTGATGAAGATCGTGATTGGAGACCGAAACGTCGGCAAATAGAAATTAAATAAAAAAAATTTTATTTAATCTCCGGACTGCAAAGTCCCTGGGAATCTTGATTAAATCTCCACAGGCTTAAAAAATCAAGTTCTTGAAAAAAAAAAAAAAAAATTCCGTTTTAGAGGCACTACCCAAAAATAATTATTTTTCAAGGTGTTTCCCTGTAAAACACTCCTATAATAAAAATTAAAATACAGCGGTACAAACCATTCCACTTATTTCTATTGTAAATAAGAACAAATGGTCGTAAATGTTCTTCCGACCTAACTAATCATTGAGTAAGTGAACCGAGTATCGATACAAGTATTTTTGACCGATACCTACTTGGTACTCGATTCCAAATTATCGATTCCAAAAGTACTTGGTATCGAAAGAAAAGTATCGAGTAAGTACTTGTATTTACTCGTATCGTTTCATCCCTAGAAACACTTACAATATAATTAGATACCGGATTTTTATGCAGTCAAAACTGCCAAAATATGCATTTATCTGCATTAAAAAAATGAAAACCTAAAAATACCATTTATTTGAAATTCATTTACATTCGGTGATCAAAAGTTGTGTTCTGTGCTTGTCACACCAGATTTTTTTGTGTCGAGATATATTTAGTTTCCGACAGTAAGGTACATTCTTTTTTTAGCACTCACTTTTCTTCTCAATCACACTCACGCTCACACACCATTCACACAGTGATTTAGGAGGTCCACTTAAGGTCGATTGCACTACGTTATTGGAGTTACTGTATTTGGCAAGTTTTTTGGGGTACGAAACGATCCTGGGGTATATTCAAGAGTATCTTGGTATATTAAATGGCTAAAAGAAAATATTTGGCCGGATGGCGTAAGAAAGATAAGAACAATGCTTATGGTCCAAAAGATTATTCAAACTTACCTGTAAAATAGGCATTCAAACTAGCAGTCTTGGTAAGAATTTGCATAACTACAAGGCGTCCTTGATTAGTGGCGCCTCAGTTGTCAATCAGCCGAACCATTTAACTTCTAGTAATAGTCGATTTAATTATTAATTATTTTACTAAATATATCTCTTTTCCGTTGTCAAACATTTGTGAATTGTAAACTGTGAATCGTACAAATTTTTTACAAGGCAGTAAATGAGTGCTGCGAGTAAAATTGTAAGTTTCTCATTCTCAGTTGGAGCATTGCAAACTCATATAGAGAAGACGAACAAAAAGACTATTATATTCACCTTTAATAATTATTTTATGTAAATAATTCACAATAAAAAAGCCTTTTTATCTAACAATGTAAGATAAATAGTTAGTCTTCCAGCCAGGCTGAAGAAGACTTACATTTGTAATCGAAACGTCGTTATGGAAAGATTTTTCTTATTAAACATTGGTTTTCTTTTAGTTTGTAGATGTTTTGCTATTGACAGGTCTAGATTTATAATATTTATTGTAAATAAATAGCAATGAATAATAGCTGGAGCAGATGCGAGAGAGCAGAAGGGCGGGCTGGCGAGTGCGAAGTGGAGGGTCGGCTGATCGCAACCCGGCGATCGATAGCCTGCGGCTGGTCCGGGGGTCCGGGTCCCCTCGTAGGGGGAGGGGGACTCTCCGCCCTGTCCTAATGAGGCATTCCATCCCCCGCATCTTGCTTGTGCCTCTACCACCATCTGAATGAAAATCCTACACCGATTCCTCCAGTCTATTTACATAGCGTGAAATTAAACCAGAATCTCTCTCTCTGTTTTTCTTCATTTTTCAAACTTTTAATAAATTACTTACAAGTTGTATGTAGAAATGAATTTTAGATGTAGATTTTTCATCTTGAGCTGTCTTTGATCTTCAATCTTTTTTTATTTCCATTATTCGAGCTCATCTTTTAGAAATTTCATGTTTTTAGCCTATGTTTTGATTTACATGTCTTTATAGAGTTTTTATTAATCGACAATCGAAGTGGAACGCTTGTTTGTTTGTTTTTTTTTTACTTGTAAGGCTGCGATTATGTTGGAGCTCCGATAAGCGATAAGAACGTCGATAAGAGCATAGCAGATAAAATAGAAACACGCTTTTGAATAGAGCTGTTTATATTGGAGCTACACTGTAAAAAAAATTTCGATGATTTTACAATTTTTTTGTTGTAAGCAAATTTCCAAGACCAATAGATACTAAATTTACTATACAGTTGAATTATATTTTTACAAAACTCTTTGCAAAAATCGTTTACAAATGTGTGGTAATTTTACAAATATTTAGCAATTTTACAATCCAAATGTTTGTAATTTTACTAATATTTAGAAAAAAGAAAAAAAAATATTACGACTGGACCCATAGGTTATTGACCTTTAGGGGACGTCTCTACCTGAATGGAGTGAAATAAATATTTTTATTTAATCAAAAATTCCTCCAGGATTTGAACACTGACCTTTTTGGTAGAAGCCATGCTGCCTAGTCCATTTGACCATCGAATCACCTGTTAGGTTAGGTTGGTTAGGTTGAAGTGGCCGTTCCCAGAGAGGGAACACACTTAGGCCAATTAGGCCCTTTGTGATACCACGGTGGGGCTATCCCCCTACCTAACCTAAGAGGAGACTTCGGCAGGATGGTTGAATTATTTGCGGCAAGCTAGATCCGAACCCGAGTCGTGTTGAGACTTCGGACTCCGTAATCCTAAGCTTAGCCGGCTTAGCCATTGCCTCCTCCGAATCACCTGTTAACTAATTATCTATCTCTGCTATTTGGCATTCAAGTATGACCTCATTGTAAACTATTTTTACTAAATAATAAAATAAAAAATAAACTTAAAGTTATCATAATATTATTATTTTTTGTATTATTATAACTTAAATAAATCCTTATAGTGCCAAAAATGTCTTTATTAAGAAAGCTAAAAAGCAGTCGAAACAAAGTCGGCCATGTTGGCCGTCTCAGAGAGCCTTAAAAGGAAAATTACAATACCCTTGTATTGTAAAATTAGAAACCTTTTTGTAAAATTACAAACCCTTTTCTAAAATAACAAACCGTGTTCTAAAATTACAATGCCGTTGTATTGTAAAATTAGAAATCGTATGGTAAAATTACAATATTTACTCTAATTTTCCAAGAGAATTGTAATTTTAAAATGTTTTTTGGTTGTAAAAATTTTTTGAATGCATAGATTTGTAAATTTAGTATACAAATGTATGGTAGTTATCATTTACAAGGAAAATTTGTAAATTTACTATACTAAAACATACTAAAATTAAAATTTTTTTTTACAGTGTACGCTGAGAATCTTTCTTGGATACGGATTCATTTTCTTTGCTCTTATCGACGCTCTGATTGGAGATGGATATAGACATTTTAATAAGTGAAGTATTTCTAGGCCCTCATTGGGGAATAAAAAAGAGAAAAATTTTCGTAATATATTTTTCTAGACAAACTATTGAATGAAGTGGCACAAAAAACACAAAGAAATTGTAAGTTAATCTACAGTATTTTTTTTTAATTTAAAATAAATAAATTTTCTTACTATTTGTTTGTCGTTTTTCAATTCAATCAACTTTTAAGTCCAGGTCTATTTGTATTTAAAATATTTATTAAACTTAATAATGATTTATTTATTTATTATAATTTGTTAAATTAATAATTTAATTTAGGCTAATATTTTAATTTAATTTAATATATAACTAAATTTAACAGTTAAAATATATTTATTTAAAATCATAGTGAATTTTGACAGTAGATATATTTTGAAAATACGAGGTTATGTTCAAACCTTCTCTGTCAATTATAACATTATACAAACACCAAAATCTTCACCTCCGATCAGCTCCATCCACACCAATATTCACGTTTTCTATTAATATCTTGAAGCAAATACCAATTTATAGCGATTAAAAACAGTTTAAACTTTTAGACACCGCCTTTGTCTTTGCTATTATCGCAGCTCCAACGTAAACACCACTAGCGAGCTGATTGACGCTCTGCTCTTATCGCTTATCGCAGCTCCAACATAATCGCACCCTTACTTAATAAATACAGAGATAGCATGTCAAAAATTCAACCATCTCTCGTTTTGACATTTTAGCTGTGATTTTTAATAATATGCGTGAAGTGAAATTAAAGACAGTAATAAATTATCGTTATAAAATATATATATTTTTTAGCACATTTAGTTGAGGCAACTCTGAATCTCTAAACAGCCCAATAAACCTAGGCAATCCATATAACAGAACAGCATCTTTGGAGGCTTGACAGGCGCGCACTTCTTCTTTATATAACCTCTCTGCCTTTTTATTTTATTTCTCTCACCTCTTAATTAAACGAACGTAATTAGAAAAATGTAAATTAAAGTGAAAGAACTCGGAGAGGGGAAAAAAGAATAAGTTCTTGTTTTCGTGTGTATTAATCATACAAAAAAAAAAAAACATTTCTCACAATTTAACTTCAATTGCGTTCATTAAAGACGTATTCATCAAACTCCGATTAGAATTGCTGTTCGTTAAAAAATAAAAGAAACAAAAACAAAATGGAATATATTAAAGAAGTAGTTATTAAAATTTTTTTGTTTTGTTTCGAAATACAGTTAGTGGTATTTATTTAAAAGATATTTATTAATTTTTTACTTTCTTGTATAGAAAAGGAGAAAAAAAGAAAGTAGGCCTAAAAAAAAAGAACACTCACACTTTTTTCCCATTCACACACGCACGGGGGCTCGCTGGTGTAGCGGGCTAGGGTGTCGGCTTCTACTAAGAAGATCCCTGATCAGGATATTCCTGAATTTATAAACTCCAAATGATTTTTTCTTAAAAGCCTAGAGTGGGAGATTCAATATATTATTTATTAATTTTGATGAAGCTCAGGAACCTTGTTTTCAATTTCCAAAAGGATTCGGACCAGTAGATTCAATTAAAGTCAAAAAGTTTTTTAAAACAAAACTTTATTTGACCCCAGACAATGTTTCGGCCACTTGCTGTAGGACTTCTTCAGTAGTTGGCTAAAATATTAATACAAGATGTTTTTTACTCCCTATTTTTTACAAAATAAAATTAAAATAAAAATAAAATTGTTCTTTTATAACTTACAGTCATAGAGAGCCATATAATATAAAACTGTTATCAAACAGTAGGGCTTTAACAAAATATACATAGACATCTCTTTTCTCTAACTTCTTGCTAAGACTAAATTATATTTTCCTCGGCCGAGGATTTTCACAGCTTTGAAAAATATGACACGAGAAGAAAATTCAAGGAGGCCTGCTATATTCAAATGAACATTGAAAAAACAGTGAATTTTAAAGTGGACACGGAGACCTTGGGTACGACATGTGGTGTCATCTTAGAAAAATTATGATGTGTGTGAACTTATATATTTAAAAAAAAGTGGTGGGAAATAAAAGACAAAAAAGTTATTTAAAATAAGATAGTTAAATTAAAAATCTGGTGTGACTGGCGCACAGCACACAACTTTCTCTTACCTTCGGTAATCGAAAGTTGTGTTCTGTGCTTGTCACACCAGATTTTTGTGTCGACATGTATTTAGTTTCCGACAGTAGGGTACAATTGAATTCAAGATGTAAAATTTATAAGTATGGCAAAATATTTATATTTTGTTACCATGGCAACCATTTCTCCTATCAAGAGTAAAGTGGTCTACAGAAGATTTCAATCACAAAATGAAAATATACATTTTATTGAAGATCTAAAAAATAATTGATTTTTGAATTTAAAAAAAAATCGTTGGAGCAAATTTTGAGAAAATCGAAAAAAACTGAAAAAGTGCATCAGTAAAGTACTAGTACTCTTTGGCCGATTTTGTTCAAAAGCTTCGTGTCACGTCCCATGTGGGTGTCTAACTTAAATATAAAATTTCAACCTCCTAGCTCTTTTCGTTCTTGAGATATTTTGTTCACAGACACACAGACAGACACACAGACAGACAGACCATGTCGCGAAAACCACTTTTTTGGATTCAGGGGACCTCAAAACGTGAAGATCCATCAAAATCTCGACATCGAATTTTTGACATGAATCCAATACTTTCTCTCTATATATATATTACATATATAGATAGGTAAGAGAAAGTAATAAAAACAAAAACAGTAATGATAAAAATCTGGTGTGACTGGCGCACAGCACACAACGTTCTCTTACCTTCGGTAATCGAAAGTTGTGCACTGTGCTTGTCACACCAGATTTTTGTGTCGACATGTATTTAGTTTCCGACAGTAGGGTACAATTGAATTCAAGATGTAAAATTTATAAGTATGGGAAAATATTTATATTTTGATACCATGGCAACCATTTCTCCTATCTTTTCTATGGAGTACAAGAGTAAAGTGGTCTTCAGAAGATTTCAATCACAAAATGAGAATATACATTTTATAGAGAATCTAAAAAATAATTGATTTTTGAATTTTAAAAAAAATCGTTGGAGCAAATTTTGAGAAAATCGAAAAAAACTGAAAAAGTGCATCAGTAAAGTACTAGTACTTTTTGGTCGATTTTGTTCAAAAGCTTCGTGTCACGTCCCATGGGGGTGCCTAACTTAAATATAAAATTTCAACTTCCTAGCTCTTTTCGTTCTTGAGATATTTTGTTCACAGACACACACACACACAGACAGACACACAGACAGACACACAGACAGACACACAGACAGACAGACCATGTCGCGAAAACCACTTTTTGGATTCAGGGGACCTCAAAACGTGAAGATCCATCAAAATCTCGACATCGAATTTTTGACATGAATCCAATACTTTCTCTCTATATATATATTACATATATACATAGGTAAGAGAAAGTAAAAATAGATTTGGATTAGAAAAATTAAGTAGTATTTGTATTAGTTAATAAAATATAATTTAGTCTTAGCAAGAAGTTAGAGAAAAGAGATGTCTATGTATATTTTGTTAAAGCCCTACTGTTTGATAATTTTATATTATATGGCTCTCTGTAAGCTATAAAAGAACAATTTTATTTTTATTTTTAATTTTATTTTGTAAAAAATAGGGAGTAAAAAACATCTTGTATTAATATTTTAGCCAACCACTGAAGAAGTCCTACAGCAAGTGGACGAAACATTGTCTGGGGTCAAATAAAGTTTTGTTTTAAAAAACTTTTCGACTTTAATTGAATCTACTGGTCCGAATCCTTTTGGATTATTTATTAATATTGCTATTGGTGTGTCAGTATTTGTAGCACTTTAGAAGATGACAAATCTCTAGAAGAAACAAATAACCGAGTGTTTTATTATTTTAATTTACAAAATGTTACAGCGAGAACCGATACTAAGGAAATTTATCGTAAATCAAATTTTCAAAATAATACTGTCTTTTTTTTTTCTTTTATTAACCAATATTCATATATCCTAGTCATATACCGGTGCACATACAATGATAGATTGAACCCTTGCGTCATGATGTAGTGTTTTTATCTTGTGAGAGAGTTTATCCAATAAATAAAGCAGAGAAACCCAAAGTGTCAGGAAGGAAAAGATATCAGGTGTGTTCTCTCTCTCCCTCCTTCATATCATCCCGGGCAAATTTATTGTTCAAGGAAAAAAAAATTGTTTAAAAAAAAATATGATATAAAATAGAGAAAGTAAAAAATTAGCTAAGAAAAATAAAAAAAGTTTCAACTTTTATCATTCATTTTGTTTTTGCTTTTGTTTCTTTCAAAGCGATATGGGATGTTAGTATAGAGGTAGAGATTTCGCCTGCTATGGTTACGGGTTCAGGAGTTGGCTTTCTATGAGCGATTAAATTTATTTTTAACAAATGCGGCTGTAGAGTACCAACCCTTCCCGCTGAATACCAAAATGGAAAAATCTGGTGAGAATGAACAACCCATCACACAACTTCCTAAGGAGGTGTGATGTGCAGTTGGTATCAACATATTTTTTGTTACTATATATATGAATATAAAAATGTGGATATTATATGTTCACTTGGCATAAGGATTGACGAAAACTTTTCATGGGAAACATCATTGAAACAAATTGATGAAGAAACTTCACTCAATCTGTTATCAAATGAGACATCTGAGAAACATCCTGGATCTTTATCAGTTGAGACTGTTTTATTTATCTGAGTTGGAATCGAGAATCAGGATATGGTATTTATCTGTGGGGAGTTACCATTTCGGCCCGGAAGGGATCATCAAGTGATCGCTGGCACTTGACCTCGAGAAACCTGTAGAGATGCATTTAAGAAACTGGAATGCTTAAGGTCCCGTATATCTGAGACGCAGGAAATATCAAAAAAGGATATCCTCCACCAGTTTAATACACGACACAAAGAAGATCTGAGGTGTCCTCGGTCGGCGAGAAGTCGGCTTGTGGAGCTGAGCCTAAGTTATTTAATGCTATCTCAGTTCATGCCAAGCGGTCGCAGTGTCACCATCTTCAAAAAAGTAAAAAAGAATTAAAAGAATTAAGGGCCGGCGCCCTAGGATAAGGTTAGTCCACCCGCCGCGAAAGCGTGGAGATCCTGATTCGACTCCAGGGGGTGCAATTTTCACCCAATCTTAAGCACAAACATATCTCGCAAACTTACTATTTTAAACGAAATATTAACTGGCAAATGAAGAGTAGCATTGATTGAAAAAATTCCATCCTTTTCAAACAAGGCTCTAACAAGTTAAAAAGAATTAAAGCCCACCTTTTGTCCAAATGTCTCTATATTGAATATAATTGAGAATAGAATAATTGTATATGGTTTTAATTGTAATATTACAATATATTTTAATTTTAAACATATGTAATAATTTGTAACAATGACATACTTCCATCTAGCCTATATATATATAAATGAAATGAAAAAACGTGTGTATGTGTATGTATGTATACGTTCTATAGAAATCCACAATTTTCAATGAATCTATTTGAAATTAAGTATACATATAGTACATGGACCAGGGAGCAACGTAGTAATAATTTGAATCTCTTAAATATTTTAGAAAATTAATTATAATCAAATTTCTTCAATTTGGAAACACAAAATCGACAAGTTGGCTTGGAAATTAGAGAGTCAGTTGGTAGCTCTGAGAGCCAGCTTTCCAGGAATACGACTAGGCCTGTGGGAGGAACCTCGCAACCAGTTGATAAAATAATAGAGCACGCATACGACAGACCTTTTAAGCAGTCATAAATAGACTCTTTTGCTGTGCCCAGTCGGTAGCCTCGCTTAAACTCAAGATCCTTCCTTAACATCTTAAATTGCAATTTTATTATAAGGATTCATGGAATGCTCAGCTGTTTTGTCATATTGGATGGGAGGAGTTAACGATTTGCAAAACATCTGTTGATTGTACTGAGGATGATTCTATGTCATTGGAATCGAAATATCTACAAATAAAACAGATAATATGCAAAAGTATTTATTTTTGGCCGATGTCCTTATAATAAAATTGATCATCCTTACGGCCATCTACAAACAATCTTTTGGATTGCAACAAGAAATATCCCAAATTTGCAATAAACTTGCTCGCCTCCGGCGAAGGCGGGCTTTGCGACTAGTATATTATAAAATGCCAAAGGAAGATAAAAAAAAGAAGAAGAAATAGTGGTCCAACCAAATTTTTTTTTTTCTCCCTCTCGGCTACTTTTAATATTCCGTTTTATTAAGGGTTAATATATTTTAAAGATATATGAATATTAATTACACTTTGATCTTAGCCAAAAGGCCGAGGAGCGATTAATATTAATTAAAATATTGTAGTTTTGAGAAAATATAAAAAACACATATCAGTAAAGTACTAGTTCTCTTTTTTTATTCAAAACATTCGTGCCACATGCAACGTAGATAACTAGCTTTAATACCTATTTCTGATAAATTTCGAAGTAAAAAAAAAATATTGAAATTTTCAAGATTAGAGTATTGAATCTGAAATTAATATTAATAACTTTGATTGAAGTGAAAAAAAGAAGAAAATAGTTTGAAGATCTCAGAGTCAAAATCCATAAATACCCCTTCACTTATTTATTCAAACAGTATAAAGGACGAAAATGTGAAAATTAAAATTCAATTTATAGAATAAATGAGAGATTTTAAATTTAAGTCATAGGCGGTTGCAAATGCTTAACTTAACAGTCATACTTACCTTGCTTTAAAAACAAATTGTAAAATACAAGAAGTGGCCGGCAAATAATTTAGTGTCTATATCAACATGAGAGACAGCTAAGCATAAAAATGCATTAATTTAATTCGAATTTCTTTCATTTTCAAAACGTATTAAACATTATTAATAAATTAATAAATTATTATTTATTATTATTAATTAATTCATTCATTATTATTAATTATTTATCTGAGAAAGTGAGGTTATAATGGGCCAGCGTAAATGTCAATTTTGTATATAGGTTACCTGTAGTTGGCCAGTTGACCGCAAGGGCGTATTATATAAATTTATAATTTATAATTTCATACATGTCATCGCATTTGTTCCTAATTTCATTTTCAAAAATTTTAATAATATAACCTCACTTTGTTAGATGAATATCAATAATACTGGTAATAATATGGCTTAATACGTATTGAAAATTAAAGGAATCCCAATTAAATGAATGCATTTTTATGTTTAGCTGTCTCTCATGATGTTTAGGGAATTCAATACGCAAAATTAAACAGCTTTAAAGAACATTCATGTAACTTGGGAAAAGCATTCATTCATGGTATACCAGCTTATAAGCTTACAAAAATGTATTTCTAATTAATTGAAATAAATAAGGACAGAGTCTAAATAGCCTCAGATGCCGACAAAACACCTTAAAATAAAAATAAATAATGAAACACATCACTTTGTGTTATTTATTTTTAATTTATCTAATTAAATAATCTTTCAACTAAACCAGTTGAAACAGGCGCTAGGTTGTTAAGCAAGGCCAAGTAGTGAAAAGGTGACCCCGTTAAAATAGGCTGTTGAACTCGCATTGGAAGCTATCGAAATATTCAAATTTCAACCATAAATATCAATATATTTATTTAATAATACCTATGCAGCCGCAAAGCGAATAAATATAAAATAAAAATAAAAGTGAGAGATGGGAATTTCTTTCAATTGAATTGAATTATTTAAAATTCACATATCTATTTTGTTATTGGAACTTGATATGAGAGAAATTGAAATATTTGTTTGTTTTTTATTATAGAGACAAAGGTTCCCTTCTATTTATTCTGGGCCATATTTCCGAAAAGACGGGCTAGGCGCATGCCGGGGGCGGAAAATTTTGTGAAACGTTTTTAAATAGCGGTTACAAAACTAAAAAATTATTTCGTTTTCACTGTTGACGTTTCACCACATTAATAACTTCTTTTTTGACGTGACAACGTCTTACAAAGCATGTAGAGTGGCCGGGTATGGGGGCATGCACTAAAAAGTTTATCGGCTTGAATAACTCCTGTCTGTCTTAAGAGGTATAATTATGGGAAATATACGGTTAGAAAGAATGATTTTTCAGCTAAAGATTTCACCCAGTTGTGGGCCGCGGGATGATTGGAACTGGGCCGCGGATGTCTAAGGAATGATAAAAATTATATACAGTATATAGTATATATACAAATACTGGGGCTCAGCGTATTTTTTACGCAAAAAATGGGCCGCACATCAAAAAAGGTTGGAAACCACTGGTTTAAATTATAAAATAAAATTATTGGGAACTAAGTAAAAAAAATTCGTTCGAAATCAGGAAATGGACGTAGTCACATTAAAAGATCAGCGGCTGTGTAGACAACACAGCCAACACCGAATTTTTTAGATTTTGGGACCATCCAATCACTAATCGTTTTTACTTTTCTTAGCCTATATATGAAATATATAGGAGAGAAAGTATTGCGATCATGTCAAAAAATTCGATGTCGAGATTTTGATGGATATACATGTTTTGAGGTCCCCTGAGTCCAAAAAAGTGGGTCCCGCAAATTGGTCTGTGTGTGTGTATGTATGTATGTGTGTGTGTGTGTCTGTGTGTCTGTGTGTGTGTAACGATTTTTTTAGCATGAAGGAATTGAGCTACCGGATTGAAATTTTATATTTAACTTAGGTACCTTCCCACACGCTCAAAATAAGCTTTTGAACAAAATCGGCCAAAAAGTACTAGTACTTTACTGATGTACTTTTTCAGTTTTTTTTCGATTTTCTCAAAATTCCCTCCAAGGATTTTTTTTTTTAAATTCAAAAATCAATTATTTTTTAGATGCTCTTTAAAATGTATATTCTCATTTTGCCGTTGAAATCTTCTGAAGACCACTTTACTCTTGTTCTTCATAGGAAAGATAGAAATGGTTGCCATGGTAACGGAATTTAAATCTTTTTCTTTTTTATTAGATTAAAAATCAATTATTATTTAAATTCCCATTTTTTTTTTTTTATTTCTGTTTTAATTGTTTCAAAGAAAACATATATATATATCTCTCACTTGCAAACATTATCGTCTCTCTCTACTCTTTTTAAATTCCCTTCCACCTTATCTTCGCATAGGAACAATGTTAATTTCCTATAGGGATTTGTTAATGTTAATGTTAATTTCGATTCAAAAGGGGGTCCCCTTTGGAACTTTTTAGGCATTTAAAATTTTTTTTCCAATTCTTATGAAATTTTGTATTTATTTACGATTCTATATTGTGTATAAACTGTCCAAATATGAGATTAAAATTTTTGAAAAATAACCATAGTTTATTTGAAGCAGTCAACATTTAAAATCCAAGTTTGAAACTAAGGTGCTATCGGAAACTAAATATATCTCGACACAAAAAATCTGGTGTGACCAGCACATGTGCACAACTTTCTCTTACCGAAGGGTAAGAGAAAGTTGTGTGCTGTGCGCCAGTCACACCAGATTTTTCTATATCAATGATATACAAAGCCAAAAGAATCATATACTAACAAAAATGCTTAGTAAAAACAGGCCAATTTCTTACAAAAGAAAAAGATCCTGGCCTTAAAAAGATATTTAATTATTTGTATTGCGATATTATTGGCTGTAGGCCTATATACCTGTTATTTTTAATATACTGTAGAAAACGAAACAATGAGGTTCTCTTCGTCACTGAGGAAGGTCACAATTGAGGACCGAACGTCGTCAGTGAAAACAATTATTTCTCCCGGTGGCTGAAAAAGGATATTTTTCTTCTCCACCCTTGCGTAGGGTGAGTCAGAGGAAGAATAAAAAAAATAATAATATTCATTGTTGAGGTTAATCCAATCCAATACGCTGTTCTCAAATTCTAATTGTGTTATTAGGCTGACCGCACACGGTCGATTTTAAATCGACTAAACTATTTAGTTGAGTTGGCCTGAAATCGTGATGCATAATCAATTTTTACCCAACTAAACTGTTTAGTTATGTAGCATGCGCACAAGGGATCGATATCGACTCAACTTTTTAATTCCATTATTGTTCAATATTGAATTATATTTGGACATTCAACGGTAAAGATGTTAAAAAAGAAGGCATTATTAATTTCTTTATTATGCATTCAAAAAAGATAATCGAAAAAAAAAATCAAAAGCGGTACTGGGTCCATCCAATATATAGTGAGAGACTAAGAAAAGGAGCTTTCCACAGGCTCCATAAAAAATTCTTACATCATCCCGAAAAGTTTTTTAATTGATGAAGATGAGAATGAGTGTAAATAGTAATCTAATATTATTCTTGAATTTATACACTATTTTATTTATGATTTTTAAATTGAAATTATGCAATTCATAATTTTTTTTTTTTAATTGGCCAACTAAACTGTCGATCGTGTGCGCACTTCAATAGGCACCAATGACCATAGGCGTAGCCAAGGGGGGGGATTTGGGGGTTCAAACCCCCCCCCATTGGACCCAAGCCATGACTAGATATTTAAGCTCTATAATACAAACAATACTTTCTCTCTCTATATATTTCATATATAGGGTAAGAGAAAGTAGAAAAATATAATAATTTTCTCTAGTTTAAAAAAAAAATAAAATAAAATAATTTTATTAAAGGAAACGCAAAAAATTCAAGAAAATTCAGAATTTTCCCATTGAAAAGAATTGATTTTTGTCTTGCTTTATAAAAAATTGAAGCCTGCTAAAATTGATTAAATCCCTCAAATGAAAAATAATAAAAATTATTATATAAATGAATTTTTTATTTTTTTTTTAAAGAGATCTGACAACTTTTGAGATAGAATTCGGATCAAGAGAAACAAAACAGGCAGAAACTCCGCTATTATAGGGATAAATATATAAAAATTCTTTAAGATGTGAGGGTTGCATTTTCTATTGCCTGAAACGAGATGAATGAAAAATTGGGGCACCTAATTAAAAAAGGGCGGGCCCGGAGCTAATCCGAAGGGGGTCCAGGAGGGCGGTTTGGCTAGTCATATATTTCATTAGACGCCTTATACTGCCCTATTAGTCGGGGGGGGGGGGGGGGAGGAAATCATCCTAAACCCCCCCCCCCCATCGAAAATTTCTGGCTACGCCTATGCCAATGACATTATAAGAGTTGAGCGATAGCTGCTCGATTTTTTAATCAAAAGTACAGATCGATCGCATTTGATTAAAAGATCGAGTTGAGCCGCAGTTGTATGTGTGCGCACCTTCATTGAACTTAATGCATATAAGTTATGCCCATCGACTAAACTATCGCTCGACTAAAAATCGACCGTGTGCGGTCAGCCTTAATCTCAAATTATCGGGTAAATAAACGGGGATCCCGATAGGAATTTCAAATAAAATACAAAAAAAAAAGAAAATTGAAATTTTGCCCTCGGGCTTGGAGTAGTTGGTAGCGCGCCTGCCTTGTAAGGGTTGAGGGTTCGGATCCCAGGCAGTCTGATAATTTTATTTAAGCCATTTGGAAACCAAATGGCTGGACCTCCAAAGGATATATTTTCCAATAACGGGAATCGGAAAAAGTCTTAAATGGCCGAAAAGACTGTGTGTATGTGTGTTTGAATGTGAGTGTGAATGGGATAAAAAGTGTGAGTGTTTTTAAATTAAAAAAAAAAAAAATTTTTGTAAATAGCTTTATTGATTAATTAATTTTTGATTATAACCAACTGAGTATAAATAGATTCCCGGAAACAATCCACGTTTTAATGACTCCTCCCCCTATCTATCGGGTATGAATAATCTATTTCAATATTTTAATTGTGATTATTAATTCACAATAAATCTCATATCCCCCCATATAGGTTACATACATATAATGAATAAATTCATTCAACTGGAATTTATTTATTCATTTTATTTAATTGTGAAGACAGACAATTATTACGTTTAACGAATTAATTATTAAATTTAAGAGGAATTATATATAATACGTTAAATTATTATTTTTGTATGCTTTGTGCACTCTTCAGGAAAATTCTCTCAACGGATTTATCCTTTTGAATTTGCATTACGGGACTGGAAAATAAATATATAATCATCACAAGAGGGATAAATTCTGTATACTGTATATATTTAAGAAATCATTTTCGCAATCATTTTTAAACTATAGAAAAAATTCTGGTGCGACTAGTCGCACACAATTTTCTCTTACCTTCGGTAATCGAAAGTTGTGTTCTGTGCTTGTCACACCAGATTTTTTTGTGTCGACATATATTTAGTTTCCTCCGATATATTAGAATTCAAGATGTAAAATTTATAAACATGGGAAAATATTTTGTTATCATTGTAACACATTTCTTCAGGGCAAAATGAGAATATATTTTTTAAAGAAAATCTAAAAAATAATTGATTTTTGAATTTTAATCAAAATCGTTGGAGCGAATTTTGAGAAAATCAACAAAAAAAAAAAAAAACTGAAAAAGTACATCAGTAAAGTACTAGTCACTCTTTGGCCGATTTTGTTCAAAAGCTTAGTGTCACGTCCCATTGAGGTGTCTAACTTAAATATATAATTTTAACCTCCTTAGCTCTTTTCGTTCTTGAGATATTTTGTTCACAGACAGACCCACACACAGACAGACAGACCATGTCGCGAAAACCACTTTTTTGGATTCAGGGGACCTCAAAACGTGAAGATCCATCAAAATCTCGACATCGAATTTTTGACATGAAACCAATACTTTCTCTCTATATATATTAACATATATAGAGGTAAGAGAAAGTAAAATATGAGACTCACATAGGAATTTGACAATAACATTTAATAAAATTCTCTATGAACACCCCACGCTTTTATTTTTATAATCACAACATATGCCAAGAAAGTAATCAAAGAAACTTTTAGTTGTTTTACGATTAGTACACTAGCTAGAAACGAACGTAGGAGGAGGAGTTATAGATGGGAAATGATGTAACTTCACGGGGTGCCGGTAGATGGCTACGGCCAGAGGCCGGAGGGTTTAAGGTGTGTGTCTTCGTGCACGAAAGTAAATCCCAATAGGAATTTCAAATAATAATAGTTTCGGTAGTTATAATAGAATATTTTAGAATTGATTTTATTTTATACCGAAATCGATATTTCAGCCCCGGTTATTTCGCACAAATTTAAATTAAATGATTACTGTTTCGAAAGGATGATGATTATCATTTATTCTTTAAAATAGACTACTTAATCTAAAAACAGAAAGGTGGCCATCTTCTTTTTATGTTGACCTATAAAAAAAAAGAAAAGAAAAAAACTTGCATGTGGTGCTATAAAAATTCCACTAGTTGCTTTTTTTCTCGATAAATTATCCTTTATCTTGTTCTACACACTTAATTCTAAATTAAAAGCTATTGGAGAGCTGAAGTAGGTCACTTTGTGCTCAATCTTTACAAGACGGTATTTAACGTTTAAAATCGTTATTTAATTATAAAATCAATGAGAGAGAGAGAGAGAGAGAGAGAGAGAGAGAATGTTAAAAGGGGTAGGACGAATTGTGTATGTTTGCTAATCAAAACACACTTGGCGTATGCAAAATGTTCTTGGCTGCTAACGAATCGTTTGTTTGATATGAAGAGAAAAGGGGCCGAGGGGGACGTTGCCAGGTGAAGAGATAAATGAAGCTATGAAGCCCACCATCATCAGTAGGGAGAAAATTAAATTGTATTAAATAATATTTTCAATGATACACCAGCAGCTCCGCCCCCTGAACACCCCTCCAGCTGGCTCGGGCCCGTCCGTCTAGACAGGGCCCCTCAGCTGGCACGGGCCGCCTGCGGCGAACCCTTGCCTTTTCTTAATTACAGTATGTAAAGAAAATTATTA
>JAKCPI010007278.1:0-17535 GCA_023213315.1 Euborellia annulipes | reverse complement strand
ATGAATGAGATGACGAAAAAAACTCTAGATGTTTTTATAGAACTCAAAAAGTTTCCTTCTTCAAGACTTTAATAATTTGTCCAAGGAAATTGTAGACTTTCTTATGACTTTTTTTTAAACCCTTTTCGGCTTACAGAGGCCTTTTTTTAGGGGTTATTTCTTTATTTATATCATTTTTAAATAAATGTACCCAATTGGCTACCGGGGGGCGTCTCCAACACGCCAATTGCTTGGGGTCACAAATCCCATTCTCTCATGTTTATAAATTCTACATCTTGATTTCTAATATATCGGCGAAACTAAATACATGTCGGCACGAAAAATCTGGTGCGACCAGTCACAACCGATTCTTTTCAAAAAGTTTCAATTTTTTATTCTCCTTTCCGTTAATACCATACCTGGCAAATAACCCTTCTAATGAACGATGGTGGTCTCTAGCTAATCTTCTCTTTTACATACATACTTAATTAAAATAAATAAACTCAAAAAGATAGATAGAGACAAAAAAAAAAGCAAACAAATTTGATGAAATTAAATTTACTCTGGGGATATTTTAGACTTGGGCTTTTATACGAGGAGTTGTGGGGGGGGGGGGGGAGCAAAGTGCAATCCATGTATAGAGGGGGCTCTAAACTCTGAACGGATGGCGTTTTCATGTCGTCCAAAAGCAGAGCAATATTTATAAAAGCAGCAAATATCGGGGATCTCAGCTACTAGCTATACTTGATTTAATACCATAGAAGAGAAGAGACAAAATCCCGTAGGAAGTGAGGGTTCAGCTCTCTGCTTTTTGTTTTATATTATCTCTCTCTCTCTGTCTTTCTCTTCTCCTATTTACATAAAAGCTCAAAAAAAAAAAAAAAAAAAATATATGATATTATTAGAGGGTTGGGTGGAGGTATACAAATGTTCAAAGTTCAAATATTCAGATTTCGCCATGCGAAAAAACATTCTGGGTAATATTAAAATTTAAAAAAATAGATTGTAACTTGTATCTTTTTCTTCTCTCTCTCTCTCTCAATATCCTCAGGGTTATAAACTTTTAAACTTTGCTACACGAACGAGAAAAATGTCTGACTTATTATTAGAAAATAAAATTTTTTATTTAATATATTTAACAAAAAAAAAAAATACATAAGTAATTCAAAAATTTGCCAAGAGATGTCAGAATGGTAGCTAATAATATTTAATGCATTTGATTGTTGATTTTCATTGATCTTTTAACAATAAATACTTTATAAATGTTATTATATATTATGTATCTTTTATAAAAGCATAAAGATATATAAATATAGGCTAATACTATATCGGCTGTTAGACTAGCCTGCCATCTTTTGCAAGAATGCTGAACTAATTTTACAGTTGAATTTTAAATAAATCATCTAAGCTTATTTTAAAAATTTCTTAATTAATATGTGATTAATAATAACAATAAATTCATTTTTAAATTTAAAAAAAATCAAAGATTATTGGGTCAGATTGTTTTTTGTATTTGCTTGATAACAAAAAATTAATTACGATAATTTTTTAATAAGTCATTAAAAAAATCATAGCTCGATGTCCCAATAATCTCTTATGAATTTAATTCATTTAAAACAAAACCGCATTGAAAAATTCCTTAAAATAGTCTAGTTTTTTTTTTTTTTAAGTACGTTTTCCTGAACCCCCTTAAATTATTACCAGTTACATATATTCAACCAATCCATCTCTAAATATTTCAATGAATTGGTAACCAATTCAAGTTTTTTATCGCTTGAGACGAGATGCGAACCTCTGAGCACAAGGGACAGTGCTGCCAACCAAAATTACTAAAAAAGTCGGAGAAATTCCCTATAAATAAATTCATACCATTTGACCTTTATTTTTTAGTAAATTTTCCTCGCGTAGCTCAAATCAAATTCCATTTTCCAATTCAAATTAAAAAAAAAAACCCTCTTTTTTCTTAATTTTTTGCTCATGTCCAATTTCCAACTTTTTGCCTGGAGGCCTGTCAACGGAGAAGATCAACAGTCACCACAATCGTTGAGATTAAGTGATGCCAAGCGCGGCGAAAGCTCGGGATTGGTGACCCCCGGTTGCCATCGGTACTATGTATATTAAAATCTTGATATAATAAATAAATAACCCCTAAATGGCCTCTGTAGGCGAAAAGATAAAAAAAAACTTTTTTTTAAATTTTTTTTTGTGTGTAGTTTTCAAGAAAAAACACAATTAATTTTTTTTGAATAATTTTTCTATGTTATTTTCAAATTTCAAACATTTAGCCATTTTCTGAAAATCATGCATAGATACCTCGATTTTACTGAAAATTTTTTGTAACAAACAACTCTTCATTCCATAACTTTTCAGGGACAACGGTCACTCACCAACTCTTTGGGGATTTCTCTCCGAAATGAAAAAAAAAAAAACTTTTATTTAAAGTGAATCTATGTCGTTGTGACATAAACATGTCTTGTCGTAAAATTCTCCGTAATTTAATATTCTCAATAATAAAAGTTTGGAAGCTGAGTTAGAAAGAGAGCGAATGTTGGCCAAAGTGTCACGCACACAGCACGAAAAAAAGACTGTGAGGTATGCAGTTGTGAAGTCCCCCCTAATCATCTGATAGAACACTTACCTTACCTCTTGAGCTAAAAGTCAGGGGTATTTTGATTAAAATTCATAAATAAATTATTCTCTTTAAAATGTATATTTTCATTTTGCCCTTGAAATCTTTTGAAGATGTCCCCTATATAAGTCCCAACGCTCAAACCTACTAAAATAAATAGACACCAACTTCCGCGACCCTCCTACCTTCCAGAAAATTCTCAGCCCTACCGTTGTGAAAAAATTAGTTAGGTCTTTTAATGACTGCAACATAAAATTCTAAGCCCACAGCCACTCCCGATTTTGATCTTTTGATTATTAGTTTTGCTTTGATATTTTTAACTTTGCCCATCAACCCTAGGTTGAGGTAAAGTTAATGTAATCGTAAAAAAAAATCGAAATTTTTCTGAAGCTGCCAAAATGCGTTTTGAGGTCCCCTGAATCCATTTAAGAAGTTTTTGGAATGATGTCTGTATATATATATATATATGTGTGTGTGTGTGTGTGTGTCTGTGGTAGTTTATTTCGTCAAAGAAATCTCAAAAACTATTCATTTATTGTTTTGAAATTTTGCACCCATAAACTAGGGGTAGAGGCCAAGAACTGAAAAGCTTTCGGTAAACATCGGACCATTAGGGGGCGCTCTAGAGGGGGAGGGGACAAAAATTTTTTTCTCACATAACCTATAATTTTTTTTTATATATTCAGAAACTAGACTTCCTCCCGAGTAAAATGATAATAATATGTATAACATCGGACCATCAGGGAGGGCTCTAGGGGGGGGGGGGATAAATATATTTTTCTTGAATAGTGGGTGGGCAAAGTTGTGAGCTCGGCTTAGTCAGACCCTTTATTGTTCCGTTGAGATTTATACAACTGTAAAGAGGAACCCAATGGCCTAAACGGGAAAATAAATAAAAAAAAAAAAAAAAAAAAAAACTGTAAAGAGGTTCTGCGCCTCAAAATACGTCTTATTATAAAGACCACTGACCTAGACTATCAATGTCCTCTTTATTTATCGTGTGTTGTTGTTGTTGTTGTTAGGGGAGTATCATCTAGTTTTTACTTTTTTGACTTGAGAGTTTTATATAATTTATTTTTATTTATAAATGATGTGTCTATTAATAAATATAAAACTCTCAATTCAAAAAAACTAATAACGATTAAATAACGCTGATCTGATGATGCTACACAATCCAAATCGTTAGCCCAAAAAGAATAATAACATTTTAAAATGCATTTTGTTTTATTATTGTATTTCTATTGTTTTAATTTTATATTGATACTTTGTAATTTTAAATGTATGTATTGTAAGGGATGGCCGAATAGCCCCTAGTCTGAATAAAAAAAAAAAAAAAAAAAAAACCTTTTGAAGCACACTTTACTTTTGAACTTCATAAGAAAGATAAGAGAAATGATTTCAATTGTACAAAATATAAATATTTTACCATGTTTATAAATTTTATATAATATATCGGCGGAAACTAAATATATGTCGACACAAAAAATCTGGTGTGACAAGCACAGAATACAACTTTTATTCGCTAATCTGTCCGTTTGTCTGTCACGCTCTGTTTGACCAAGGTAAAAGAAAGTTGTCCGAGCAGTCACTCCAGTTTATTTTTCTTTTCTCAACCATATTGCAGCCAATTAAAAGATAAACACAATAATACTCCATTACTAAAATGTAAAAAAAGAAAAATTTCTATTGTTTTGAATACCGCCCCCCTACCCCACCCCTTAATAAAACATTGAAAGCATAATAATAAATAAATGGTTCGACTGGTATTTTCATTCATTCATTCATTCATTTCATAGACAGTTAATTGGATATTCATTTATTCAGAAAACAAGTCATCATATCATCAAAATACGTAAAATAAACACAAAAGAAGATATTTACATCATATCCATAACGAGAAGGAGGTTGAGAATAGAAAAACAAAAATTCTCTTTTTTTTTTAATTCATTCAATTATTTAAAGTTTATTAAAAGTGGGATCAGAAAGAAAAAACAAAGAAAGAAAGAAACGTAAAAGAATGCTTTTAAAAGAACAAAAGTGTGATTAAAATTCAAAAGAAAATAATGATAGGTTAATTGATTGTTGAATTTTGGACCAACAATTAAAATAAAAAATCATTGTGTGGTTTTATGAAACCACGATGCAAGTGAAACTTTTTTTTCGGATCGTAGGCGTTTAACTGAAAATTTTCAGAAAATTATTCAATTAAGGGTATTAAAATCGCGTTTTTAATCTTAACTTAATAATTGGAAAATGGGAAATCAATAGAGGCATGTTAAAAATTGAGAACAATATTTATTTAGTAATTGAAGATTTGAATCATTTTTAATTATTTTAAAAATTATATTCAATTTAAAAATTGAATAATTAAATCTCACAGTTATTTTTTTATATTTTGAAGTGTAGGCATTCACAGTTGTTATCATTAGTAAAAGAATTGATTTTCAGTTTAACTGTGGTTTATTTGTAAAAATTACAACGTTTCGGCCACTCATTCTATGGCCTTCTTCAGGTACAATTCAGCTAAGAATACAAAAGGTTGTTACATCTGTGACAATCTCAATTGAACTAGTAGAAAACAAGATGGCTGCCGCTTCTCGACCTGCACGCCATCTACACGCAGACGATCGCAGCGCCCCTACATACAATTTGACTCGAAATTCAAATGTTGTATTTTTAAATATGTAATAATAATATACACTCTTTAAACTGTACAAATTATTATTGACAAATTGTTTACATATGTTTACAATAAATATGTGGGTAAGTGTATATGTAAACAATTTGTCAATAATAATTTGTACAGTTTAAAGAGTGTATATTATTATTACATATTTAAAAAATACAACATTTGAATTTCGAGTCAAATTGTATGTAGGGGCGCTGCGATCGCTCATGTAGATGGCGTGCAGGTCGAGAAGCGGCAGCCATCTTGTTTTCTCTACTAGTTCAATTGAGAGATTGTCACAGATATAACAACCTTTGTAATCTTAGCTGAATTGTACCTGAAGAAGGCCATAGAATGAGTGGCCGAAACGTTGTAATTTTTACAAATAAACCACAGTTAAACCGAAAATCTAATTCCTTTACTATTTTTTTATAATTCCTCATATATATTAAATTTCAACTTTCCTATTTTTGTCGTAACGACTTGTGACGTCATGGCTTGTAGCATCACGGCTTGTAACGCTAGATGCTGATAGAAGAGCGAAAAAAATTTGAGGCCATCAAATAAAAGTTCCATTTTAAAAAATAAAGGGGAGAAAAAAATCATGAAATCTGGTGTGGCACTGCACACAACTTTCTCTGCACAGAACTTTCTCTTATCTTCTACAATTGAAAGTTGTGTTTTGTGCTTGTTCGTGTCCACATACATATATTTAGTTTCCGACGATTCAAGATGTAAAATTTATAAACAAAGAAGATTATTTATATTTTGTTACCATGGCAACCATTTCTCCTATCTTTTCTATGAAGTACAAGAGTAAAGTGTGCTTCAAACAATTTGATAGTAAAATGAGATTAAATATTTTTTTAACTAGGATCTAAAAAAATAATTGAATTAAGAATTTTATCGTGAGAGACAATTTTGAGAAAATCGAAAAAAAAAGGGAAAAAGTACTTAAGTAAAGGACTAGTACTCTTTGGCCGATTTTATTGCAAACCTTATTTCCACCCCTCAGGATGTTATCTAATTTAAATATAAAATTTGAATCTCGTAGCTCTTCATTAGTGAAATATTTTGGACAAAGACATACAGACCATTTAGCTCGGAGAGTCTAAAAAATTATTTTATTTCCTCATCATCGAATTTTTTATGCTGATCGCAATACTTATATATTGATAGTTAAGAGAAAGAAGCCCTCGGGGCTTGGTGTAGAGGTTAGCGTGCTAACCTCGTATACCAAACGTCGCGGGTTCGGACCCCAGGCAGTCCGATGATTTTATTTAAGCCATTTGGATACCAGATGGCTTAAATAAAAATGCCTGGACCCTAATATATATAAATTCATAAATAACGGTTATCGTAAATGTCTTATATGGCCTGAGTTGCCGAAAAGACAGTGTGAATGTGTGTGTGAGTGTTGAGTGTGAATGAGAAAAAGTTTGAATGTTTAAAAAAAAAAAAATCAACAAGTACTTATATTAAATATTTCTTGATATAACTATAATTAGTTTTATTAAGTTTATTTAGAAATAAATTGCTAGGAAGCCAAATAACAGAGAAGTAAGATTACGTCATTCCAGTTAAGTTTTAGTGTGTGACTTCGGATTCGGTTAGAACTCGAGTCAGTAAACACAAGTCAGGTGTGATCGCACCTTAAAGCTAAAAGAATGGGATTTTTTTAATAAGCCAGATATGTATTTTTATTGCCTGAAAAAAATGATTCTCTATTGAATATTAAATTATTCCAAGCCATGTCACAAAAAAAAAATAAATAAATTTAATCAATTTCGATTTGATCAAGAATTTTTCTTAATAAAGTTTATTATAAGCCGTCTTTTTTTTTTTTTTTGCTTCCTCTTTAGGGAATAAGGAGCGAGAGGGAGGGAGAGAGAGAGCTATAGCAGCTACTTATCCCCAAGAGAAGGGATAAGCAAGTTTTTGTGGGGTACGAGTAAAAACAACTCTTCATCATCAGTAGAGAGAAAATCTCTGAGATTTACAAACACACACCACACACACTCTAATGATAATATTAATTAATTATACTAAAGTAGACGTAAAATAATCACAGGATGAGCTACAAAAAAAAAAAAGTTATGAAGTGAATTTGGTTGGGAAGAATGGGAGGGATTATGGGCTGGATTTTTTTTTTTTTTTTTATAATGGCTTATGTTCTTTAGAATTTTAACAAAATCTGTTGTGACTGGTCGCACAGCACACAACTTTCTAATACCTTCGGTATTCGAAAGTTGTGATCTGTGCTTGTCACACCAGATTTTTTGTGTCGACGTGTATTTAGTTCCCGACAGTACGGAACATTTGAATGCAGATGTAAAATTTATAAGTATGGGAAAATATTTATATTTAAATTTTATATTTGGCCATGGCAACCATTTCTCCTATCTTTTTTATGGAGTACAAAAAGTAAGTCAAATAATTCAAATAATTTTAATAGCAAAATGAGAATATACATTTTAAAGAGCATCTAAAAAATAATTGATTTATGAATTTTATTCAAAATCGATGAGTAAATTTTGAGAAAATGAAATTTTACATCAGTTAAGTATTAGTAGCCCTCGGGGCTTGGTGTAGAGGTTAGCGTACTAACCTCGTATACCAAACGTCGCGGGTTCGGACCCCAGGCAGTCCGATGATTTTATTTAAGCCATTTGGATACCAAATGGCTTAAATAAGAATGCCTGGACCCCAAATATGTATATTAAATCAATAATGGTTATCGTAAATGTCTTATATGGGCTGAGTTGCTGAAAAGACAGTGTGAATGTGTGTGTGAAAGAGAAAAAAGTGTGAATATTTAAAAAAAAAAAAAAAAAAAAATTATTAGTACTCTTTGGCCGATTTTATTTAAAAACTTTTTTCGCCCCGCAGGGGGGTCGTCTAACTTAAATATAAAATTTTCATCTCGTATCTCTTATCATCAGTGAGATATTTTGTACTTACAATGACATACAGAGAGAGGATTTAACTCTGAGAATCTAAAAAAATTATTGTATTTCCTCATCATGGAATATTGTATGCTGATCGCAATACTTATATGGACCGTTTATTTTGAAAGTGGTGTAAGTCCAATTTTTGAAAAATCCGAGATATCGCATAATTTATGCTTAATTTAATGTAAATTTTCTATGTATAACTAGCTAGTGATAAATTCCTTAAAAAAATTCCCATGTTTTGTACAATTGAAAATTGGTCGGTAAATGAAGTTGCATAAACGTTGATTATGAAAGTGGTGTAAGTCCAATTTGAGGTACCATGGCGAACATAAACATTTGCACCCTAACAGGTTTGAAAAGACGCCTACAGTTAGGCAGCCCAATTGACTCACCACTACATATGCAGTGTCTGTGTGAATTCACCTGAGGTAGGGTTCTGAGGGTCTTTATGATAAACCATAAACCATCTCTTTTCAGCAATATATAGCGTAGTTTTTTTTTTTTTTTTTTAATAATTAATAGAATTTAAACTTTTTTATTAAAATTTGAACGAAACTTGTATCCCAATTTTTAATAAAGTTTTTCCGATATCTATAGACCTTTACAATAATATCTCGGCGTTAAAATATTCTTATTCAAAAAAAAAATATCTGGTGGGTCAGTCGCACAGCACACAACTTTCTCTTACCTTTTTATTAAAAATTGGGATACAAGTTTCGTTCAAATTTTGAAATAAGTTAATTTTTTTCCAAATAACAAGATGAAATTAATAAAAAAGTTTATATTCTATTAATTTGAGATAAAAAAAAAAACTACGCTATATATTGCTAAAAAGAGATGGTTTATGGCTTCTTCATAAAATACCCTCAGAACCCTAGCACAGGTAAATTCACACAGACACTGCATATGTAGTGGTGAGTTAATTGGGCTGCCTAACTAGGAGGCGTCTTTCAAACCTGTTAGGGTGCAAATGTTTATGTTCGCCATGGTAGATAGCTTAGCAGATGGTTGCCTGTTAGTGTGCATTTGTTAATAAATTTGTTAAGAATTACTAACAGGCGTCATTCGTGGGGGAGGGGGGGGTATTTGCCCCCCTCTCCTCCCTAGGTATTATTCTACGTAAATAAAATATATCTACGAAACTGTATAAAATTAATTAAATTAAATACCTTTTGGCCAAATTTGAGATACCTATTTGTAAGAAAATTGAAGTGAGAAATTGAAAAAAAGTTTGCCCTCCCCCTCCAAGAAAAAATTGAAATGACGTCACTGGTTACGAGATTAGGTTACTTATTAATATAAAGATATCAAGCAGTTATTTCTTCCGGTACATCATAAATATTTCAACACTCTCCCATCCATGTACAGAGGATAAGTAAATACTATATCTTGTAATTTTAACAATGTAATTAACGTCTAAAATTAAAAAAGACTACTTCTATTTTATATCGTGTCATTATTTGTAAAGAATATTGAATTAATATGAAGCATATTTGAAGTGATATTTGATTTTTCAAAATTGAAATTCAACGAAGTTTACAGTTGGTTAATTTTGAAATTGGTGTAAGTCCATTGGCAGCTTGTAATTATATATTAGTTTAGTCAAATTCGCCTAAAACAAATTTATATAACTAAATTAGACACTGATAAAGAAGTAGAAACATTCACCGACTTCATATCATTTGCCTAGATTTTTAAATTAACAGATATGCAAACCTTTCATTTTCTCGAAACAATAGAAAATGGATTTACACCACTTTCAAAATAAAGGTCCATATATTGATAGTTAAAAGAAAGAAAATAACAAAACAGAAAGTCCAAGCCCTCCTGGCTGGTTGTGCAGCTAGTATTTCTATAAAATTAAACACTAAATAAATTTTACTAATGTCACAAGTTAATAAAAATCTTTTGAAATTAAGAAAATTCTTAAAATAAATTTTTTATTAAAATTTTTTAAAAGTTTAGAGAAATTTGTTTGAGATCAAAATAAATATTTCTAATCGATTTATGATGATTAATAAATAGGTTTAGGTGTTGCTTACAATATTTTTGAAACCCAATAAATGATATTTAAAATATCTAATATTGGGTGCATTAAATAAATAAATAACTTGACGATTCCTAGTCCCTTGCTCTTCTTTTTCTCTCCCTTTTGACTAATTTTATTCAAAAGCTTGACAGGGAAATAAATATTAAATATTCAACAGATTAATGCATAGGCTATTTAACTACTTAATCAATTTTGTAGATTTCTATCAACTTTTGGAGTAAATACGTCACTTGGAAGTAGTGCTTTACCTAATAAGTTTTTTCAAAAATTTCGAAATTTCTAAAAAAAAAAAAAAAACTTATTAGGTAAAGTACTACTTCCAAGTGCCGTATTTACTCCAAAAGTTGATAGAAATCTACAATTTTAGTGGAAGGAGCATATACCAAATTTCATCGATCTAGCTGCTTTGGGTTTTAAACAATCGTGTTTACACACACACACACACACACAGACAGACATAATGCCAAAAATGATATTTTTGGACTCAGGGAGGTCTAAAACGTGGAGAAACAGCAAAAACTCGAAGTCAAATTTTTTTACGATTACAATACTTTCTCTTTATATTCTATACGAGAAAGTAAAAATTTATTTCAAAGAATTTCACTATTTCAAAAGATTTTTATTAAATTGGGATATTAGTAAAATTTATTTAGTGTTTAATTTTATAGAAATACTAGCTGCACAACCAGCCAGGAGGCTCAGACTGTTTTTTTTTTTTTTTTTTTTTTCTTTCTCTTAACTCAATATGTAAGTATTGCGATCAGCATAAAAATTCGATGATGAGGAAATAAATTGTCTTTTTTTTTTTTAGTATGTACTTTTTCGATTTATTTCGATTTTTCCAAAATTTTGATTAAAATTCATAAATCAATTACGGTATGTTTTACATGCTCTTTGAAATGTATTAATATATTCTTATTTTATCCTAAAAATGTTTGAAGCACACTTTACTCTTATAAGAAGGCCATGGTGAAACATTTAAGTAAATTTATTTTTTACTTTCTCTTACGTATGTACTGGTATATATAGAGGCCCCCGGGGCTTGGAGTAGTTGGTAGCGTGCTAACCTCGTATACCAAACGTCGCGGGTTCTGACCCCAGGCAATCCGATGATACAGTCCATTTGGATACTAAATGGCTTAAATAAGAATGCATGAACCCCCATTAGATATATTTACAAAAACGTAAAAAGTCTTAAGTGGCCTAAGTTGCCGCAAAAGACTGTGGGAATGTGTGTGTGAGTGGGAAAAAAGTGTGAGTGTTAAAAAAAACCTTTTGCTCTCAACCCCTCATTTTCAACTAGACCAGTTTATAGTAGAGAATAAACTCGGGCTTATTTCTTACCCTATTATTTAGCTAACATGAAAAATAAACAGAACGCTTTTAATTAAAATAATATTTAGATCTCTCTATAGTTACAAATAACAATCATATCTTTGCTTATAGCTGTGATGTTCGGTTCATAAGAGGGTAGAAAATGAGAGATAACAGCTAAGGGTTTATCCCAGAGCTGGCAAAAAGTCATTATTTTTTTTTTTTTTTACATACACACTTTTTTCTCATTCACACAGCCTTTTCGGCAACTTAGGCCATATAAGACTTTACGATAACCGTTATATATGATGCATTTGGAACTAATTTTTTTTTTTTTTTTTTTTTTTTTGGAATGGGTGCATAAGGTCCGAAGACCTATAATGACCAGTGGTCACATGCAGCCAGGAAGAAAATAAAAAACAAAAGGAGAAGCATAGAGGGAAACTCAACTGCGGGAACTGAGAAGATGCCTGTTGAGGTTAGACTTGAAAGTCTGAAGTGTAGGTTTTGGGGAAGATAGACGCAGGAGCTTGTTCCAATCACGGGAGGTCATGGGGACAAAGGAAGAATGAAATTGATTTGTTCTGTTAGTCGTGATCTGAACAGCATAGGGATGCTGGGAAGATGCCTCTCTTGTGTTCCGTGAATATGTTGCATTGGGTGGGATAATTGATTTTAATTCGGCAGATAATATGGCTTAAATAAGAATGCCTGGACCCCCATTAGATATGGTATATTTACAAATAACGGGTATAAAAAAGTCTTAAGTGGCCTAAGTTGCCGCAAAAGACTGTGGGAATGTGTGTGTGAATGGGAAAAAAGTGTGAGTGTTAAAAAAAAAAAACCCTTTTGCTCTCAACCCCTCATATTCAACTAGACCGATTTATAGAAGTGAATAAACTCGGGCCTATTTCTTACCCTATTATTTAGCTAACATGAAAAATAAACAGAACGCTTTTAATTAAAATAATATTTAGATCTCTCTATAGTTACAAATAACAATCATATCTTTGTGAGAGAACATTTGCTTATTGCTGTGATGTTCGGTTCATAAGAGGGGTAGAAAATAAGAGATACATTTAAGGCTTTTTCTTTATTTATTTAATCCGCACGGATGACATTTCGGCTCCGTGTTTGAACCATCCTCAGATCGGGCGAAGTCATATTTTTTTTTTTTTTTTTTTTTTTAAGTGAAACTTTATTTTGATCGGCACAAATTTTTTCGTTTCTCTATCAGCATGTCCCGTTACAAACCGTGACGTCAAAGGCCGTGACACTACAAGGTATGACGTCACAAGCCGTGACAATAATAGGAAAGTTGAAATTTAATATATATGATGAATTATAAAAAATAATTGTGAGATTTAATTATTCAATTTTTAAATTGATAAAATATAATTTTAAAATAATTCAAATCTTCAATTACTAAATAAATATTGTTCTCAGTTTTTAACATACGCCAATTGATTTCCCATTATCATTCCCATTTTCCAATTATTAAATTAAGATTAAAAACGCGATTTTAATACCCTTAATTGAATAATTTTCTGAAAATTTTCAGTTAAACGCATACGATCCGAAAAAAGTTTCACTTGCATCGTGGTTTCATAAAACCACACAATATTTTATTTTTTTATTTAAACATTCACACAGTCTTTTCGACAACTTAAGCCATATAAGACTTTGACGATAACCGTTATATATAATAATATCTTTTGGGGTTCCAGGCATTTCTATTAAAGCCATTTGGTATCCAAATGCCCTAAATAAAATCATCGGACTACCTGGGGTCCGAACTCGCGACGTTCGGTTTATATATAAAGGTAGGCACGCTATCAACTACACCAAGTCCGGGGGCAAAAGGTCATTATGAACGTGTCCTAGTGGATTTTATACATTGTTGAACACAGCCTTTATATAATAAACAGGAGAAGGAACAAGTGCAGCCAAAAAACAAAAGCCTCCGATTTAATACAATTTAATGAGACGTTGCGGGTGAATTTCATCTACCCATCTTCAGTCCTTCAAAATTGTTAAAAGTCCCGGAGTTGGTCAATAGGGCAATACATGTAAATTTATGTATCACTAGGACACTTTCTTAATGACTTTTTCCCCCGATCTGAGGATAGTTCAAACACGGAGCCGAAATGTCATCCGTGCGGATTAAATAAATAAAGGAAAAAAACCTTAGCTGTATCTCTCATTCTCTACCCTCTTATTAATATACTGTATACAATGAAAAAATATGGAGAACAAGACAACTGTAGCCCTCGGGGCATGGCGTAGAGGTTAGCGTGCTAACCTCGTATACCAAACGTCGCGGGTTCGGACCCCAGGCAGTCCGATGATTTTATTTAAGCCAATTGGATACCAAATGGCTTAAATAAGAATGCCTGGACCCTTATATGTATATTTATATAATAACGGTTATCGTCTAAAGTCTTAAATGGCCTGAGTTGCCGAAAAGACTGTGTGAATGTGTGTGAGTGTGAGTGTGAATGAGAAAAAAAGTGTGAATGTTTAAAAAAAAAAAAAAAAAAAAGACAACTGTAGCATCTTTAATCAATCTAAAAATTTGATTCTGTCACACAACTTTTTCTTATCTTTGGAATCATGAAGTTGTGATGCCCAGTCAAATTTATAATCAACCAAATAAATTAATCGTTGCACAGTGGTCTAGATTGAAAAAAAGTTGGCCAAAAGTCGAAAAAAATAATAGTCACAGAATGACTTCAGTCCCATATAAACGTGTAGAGGGATAGTTGGTGCATGTAAATCCAAAAGGAAAGTGAGATATCTTGTATAGTTCAGACGCTACATGAGTTCAAAGTTAGCGTTTTCCGCAGCGCGCGAGCGACGCTCAGAGGCTCTGAAATATGAATGTTTGTTTAAATGCATATAACTTTTTACTCGAGTGTCCTTTTTCAATTCTGTTTGAAGGAGGTTGTTAAGGAAAGAATGTAGAATATTTACTGATAAACCGTTTTCAGTAATTTATACTCGCCTTTCTTAGAAATCATGTCAAAGTTGCGTTTTCATAATGGATTTTTTTGTAAAAACTTTTTCCTTCAAATAGCAAAAAAGTTATGAACCCAGCGGGGCCCACGAAACTGAGATATAATAGTTTAAGATGTCTTGTAATAGAATCTGCAAAAAAATCCTGCCCCAACTTGCCCCCTAATTTTGAGGTTAAAAATAAGCGACGAGAGAGCTTTTTTTCATATTTACCCTATAGGCCGCATCTTATTTCATACTTTTGAAATATTATTGTGTAGAAATATAATTTTTATTATTTTTTAGTTAAATAAAAGCTTATTATTTGAGAATAGTATTTTTATTTTAAAATTAGATAGTATTATGTCTATTTTTGAGCCGCGGCAGGCAGACTCTTTGTTTGAGCTTTTTTTTTGAATATTTTTATATAGGGTGTCTTATTGCAAAGTATTATTATATTTTTGAAATATTATTGTGAATAATTATAATTTTTCTTATTTTAACTAAATAAAAGATATTATATATTTTTACTAAAAATAAATAGCATCATGACGGAAAAGCGTATTGATAAATTAATCTTACTCGTCGAGAACTGTTTGAGATTATTCTAAACGATGTGAACTAGGTCTTGAACACGTTACTTAAATGTTTGGACCAACATTTTGCATAATTTTATATACCTAACAATTTTTGACGAGTGATCCGCCATATATGATCCGCCACTGCAATTTATTAAATTATATAAATAATATAAAATTTGTAATTAGCGACATCGAAAACGCTTATATACCAATTTTCAATCAAATCTAAAACTTTTTTCTATTTTTGGCCAACTTTTTTTTCATTCTAGACCACTGTGCGTTGGAGCGAATTTTGAAAAAAAAAAAAAAAAAAAAAAACTGAAAAAGTACATTAGTAGAGTGCTTGTACTCTTTGGCCGAATTTTTTCACGCCTCAGTGAGTTACTTAACTAAAATATACTGAAACTCATTTTTTTTTTTTTTTGGAAAAAGTAACAAAACTGCGAGTCCAAGCCTCCTAAGATAGTTGTGCAGCTAGTATTTCTATAAAATTAAACACTAAATACATTTTACTAATGTCACAAATTAATAAGAATCTTTTGAAATTGCGAAAATCTTTAATATAAATTTTTTATTAAATATTTAAATAAATTTAGTGAAATTTCTTTGAGATCAATATAAATATTTCTAATCGATTTATAGGAAAATGTTGGATATGAAGTATAAGACTTAATTTTTGAAACCCAATAAAGGATATTCAAAATATCTAATATTGGGTGCATTAAATAAATAAAATCAAAATTTCCCTGATTAGTCACACAGATAGACAGGTCTTTTTTCGAAACTAATTTTTCTGGGACTGAATTTTATTCAAAAGCTTGTCAGGGGGGGGGGGAGGCGGGACTCCCACTTAAATATCAAATTTCAACAGCTAGTATTCCCGGGGGAGCTGGCAACAGTCGCCACAATCGTTGCGAAAGCTCCGGGATTGGTGACCCCGGGCAATCAGCGTGTGGAACGCCCCTCGGTAGCCATCGATACTATGTATTTTCAATAAATAAATGAAATTTATCACCCCCTAAATGGCCTCTGTAGCCGAAAAGGGTTAAAAAAACAGCTCAAAAAGATAATAATATTAAAATAATTAAGCCTGTTGTGCAAACAACACTCTAAGCTCGTCTTAACATCTTACAATTGAATTTGAAATCAGGAAATCGGGTCTTAAGGTTACCCTCTATCATTGACACAAAGCTTTTAATCAAAATCGGCCAAAGAGTACTAGTAATTTATTGATGCACTTTTTTTTTTCGATTTTCTCAAAAATTTCTCCAAGGATTTTGATTAAAATTTAAAAATCAATTATTTTTTAGATGCTCTTTAAATGTATTCTCATTTTGTCATTGACATCTTCTGAAGACCACTTTACTCTTGTATTCCAAAGAAAAGATAGGAGAAATGGTTGCCATGGTAACAGAATAAATATTTTCCCATTTTCATCTTGAATTCTAATATATCGGTGGCCCCCGAGTTTGGCGTAGTATGTAGCGCGTCTACCTCCTATACCAAACGTCGCGGGTTCGGACAGGCAGTCGAAGATTTTATTTAAGCCATTTGGATACCAGATGGCTTAAATAGAAATGCCTAGCCCCAAATATATATATTACTTACAACGGTTATCGTATAAAGTCTTAAATGGCCTGAGTTGCCGAAAGACCGTGTGAATGGGTGTGTGAGTGTGAGTGTGAATGAGAAAAAAGTGTGAATGTTTTTTAATAAAAAAAAAAAAAAAAAAAATATATCGGTGGAACCTAAATATATTCCCCTAGTCCACAAAAAAAACACTTTCAGTTGCCGGAGGTAAGAGAACGTTGTGTGCTGTGCTAGCATCACACCAGATTTTTTTATAATTCTATTTGAACATCCTTGTGTCATAGAGTTCCTTCCCGGGGGCTCCGGCCTGATTCGCTTCAATGCCCAATGGAGTAGTGAGTCCATCCATGTCACATGTTAGGGGGCTGACAAACAAAGTTTTGCTTCATTAACGAGAAAAAAAAAGTCTCGTTAATTCCTTTCTCCCATAGCTAAAGGAATCTTCGAAAAGCCTTTTTATGAGATTAGCTAAAGAATTTTTTTTCTTTCATCTTCTTAACCTCATTCATATAAATCTTTTTTTTTTTTTTTGCTTCTTTTGCTTCCTTCTTTGCTCTTTATTAATAATGTTTTGATGCTTTTAAAACATTAATTTTTTTTCTCTCTCTCTCAAACAAGAAGCATTAATTTTTTTTTTAATATAACTTTTAAAAAAATACACACGTCATCATTTTGGTTCAAAGAGAATATTTTAATACAGTGATCTTCTTTATTATTTTATAATAAGGCCAACAAGAGATCGGTGTTCAAAACCCCGTTAAATTTCCTCTTATAAC
>JAKCPI010007277.1:0-96442 GCA_023213315.1 Euborellia annulipes | reverse complement strand
TATTCAATTATATTTATATGTAAATCTATAATTTATATAAATGTTATTTTATGTACTTGCCATTCTATTTTATATCTCTCAATACAAATCCCAGGGAAAACTTTGATTTGAAGAAATAGCCAACTTTGAATGGTCTAAATGGGAAGAAAATATTCTATCCAAGAATTTCATGTGTGAGGATGTTTTCAACACTAAAAGAGAATAAAATACAATTAAAAGTGAAAATTATTATCCTTTTTATTGTGCACTATTTACTGATATGGAGAGGAACAATTAGAGGGCATTACCCCCAGGTCCCATTTTGCCAGGGTTCAACGTAGAGGTTGCTTTTCAAAGCCACAGCCACCAGATCGGAATAAAGATCTTTAAAAAAAAAAAATTAATTAAATTGTGTATCCATCCCTTCACTGATTGCGGAAGGATGTTTATACCTTTTCCAAAATGAGGGACTTTTAGGGATATAACGCGAAATGAGCCTTTTCTCCTTAGGGAATAAATCTACAATATGATTGGAGGGCGAAGAGATGCTCACATTTCGAGCGACCGATGTCAAATTCGGGAAATGCTTTCAAGATTTAAAGGAATTTTTTGCCAAAAAACATGAATTTCAGGGATTAGAAGTTGATGGCCTAAAAAGAAAACAAAAATGAGAAGAGAAAATCGAAATTAAAATAAATTGATATGTGTACGTAGGGTTGCCACCTTTTTTTTTTTGCAATTAAAGTACTTTAGTGATTAAAGGTAAGAAAGAAAAGTAGGTTATAGTGTCAAAATAAAGTATCATTTATTATTCTTTAGACATAAGATATTTTTTATTGCTTTTCGCAAGTTTTATCAAATTATTATCATTGCTAAACAATTGTACAGCATCTTCACAGTGTATATTTTTTTTTTTTTAAACCATTTCGGCCTCAGAGACCTTTAGGGGCTATTAATTTTTTTAAATACAATAGGTACGATGGCTACCGGAGGGCGTTCCACACGCTGATTGCTCGGGGTCACCAATTCCGAGCTTTCGCCGCACTTGGCATTGCTTAACTGCAACGATTGTGGTGACAGTTGCTCTCTTCTCGGTTGCCAGGCCCCCCCGCCGCATATTTAAGTTAAAGTAAATAAGAAATTCATTTTTTATAAGGCCAAATCATGCGAAACAGGGGCGTATATAAGGGGGGGGGGCGAAGGGGTCCGGGCCCCCGAAATTTTCCAAATACATATATAGGGATATACAGACATCAGCGGGACTCCCCCCCCCCCCGAAATGCCCGATTGGCCCCGCAGCGCGAAAAAATATAGTTCCACAAAAAATTTTTTCCCTCGCAGAGTGGAAAACTTAGGTTCCGCAAAAGGAAAAATGTTCCGCGAGACGGCAAAAATTTCGCCCCCCAAAAAATAAGGTAAAATGATTTTCACGGCCCGAAAAAAAATTTTCCCCCAGGGCGAAAAACTTAGGTGAGTATAATTACCCGAAATAACGTACATTTATAAAATAGTGGTGGCAATCCTATGTGTAAGTGAGAATTATCAAATGATTGAACGGTATTTTTTTTTTTTTTTTTAATTGATTAATACTAACCAACTTGCTCCAATTGCTGGCTATCCAAAGTTGTGCAGAGCATACTTTGGCCAAAATGTGTTCCAGATCGAGGATATTTATAAGGGAAATGGGCCAAATGCGGGACACTGTGCACTAGCCAGAAGCCTCCTAGTGAGGAGGCAAAGACTGCTCCCTTGGCATGACCTCCAGTGGCTATGAATTGACCATTTGGAGGCTGATCATTATAGGCAAAATCCCAGCCAATCATCTTCTAATGTATTCTGGAATTATTACAACAACAAATCAATATCTCCTCTTATTTCCTAAAAAAACAAAGGACTGTGTTGTGAGAGTGTTGATGTCGTGCGATGCGTAGCCGTTGACGTGGGAGAGGAGTAGAGGGTGTTTTTTGCGTTCCCAAGTGGGGATGAAAGAATTCTTTTATAAACTGAACACTCAGTGGCGTAGCGAGGGCGGAGCAAGGGGGGTCATCATGCCCCGGGCGCTACTCACAAAGGGGCGCCAAATGATCCGCAAAACAAAAAATTTCTGGATAATTTTTATTTTTATTATAATTGATTTCTGGAAAATATATTTTAAATTTAGTGCCAGTGTAATATAATAATTTTGTATATTTTACATATAATATTATATGGTTTTCGAATGGGGGGGGCGCTAAAAAGGTATTGTGCCCCGGGCGCGAGTTAAGCTCGCTACGCCACTGCGAACACTTTCTGACCGACATATTTTTGATTTGGCTAAAATTTTTTTTACGGGGTTCTAGGCTATATTGAAAAAAAGAGACCCGTATTCGAGGATTTTTCTTTTTTCTTTAAATATTTTGGAAAATAGAGAGGGTCGAAAATTTGAGAATTTGGTTATTTTTGGCTTAGAGACACTTTTAAAAATTCATAATTCCGGTTCTATTTGAGCCTTTTGTCACTTGTACCACTATAAAACAGAGAAAAAATGGTTTGGGGCGAGAAAAGAAGGCGTGCCTTGGAACCTGCGCGCCGATATGGCGTATCGCGCTAGATTATTTAATTTTTTTTCAATAAAACTAATTGTTTCTGCATCGATTAAAAAAACAGTTTTCGCCACAAAATTTGACGTATAATGCGATGGTTAAACTAAAAACGTGCTACGATTGTTAAAAATCGATTTAAAGATTTTAATTGTTGATAACAATGTAAAATCTTTAATAAATTTTGGTGGAACAATTTTTTTTTTAAAGTTAAATAAAATGGTAAAATTTTTTTTATTTTTAGCTCAAATAGAACCGGAGTTATGAATTTTTAAAAGTGAGTATCTAAACCAAAAATCATAAAATTTTCAAATTTTCGACCCTCTCTATTTTAAAAACAAAAAAACAAAAATCCTGAAATACGGGTGTCTTTTTTTTTCGATATAGAATCCGTAAAAATAAATTTCAGCCAAATCAAAAATATCTCGGTCAGAAAGTGTTCGGTTTGCAAAAGAATCACCCATATGTTATTTGAGAAAATATAATTTTGTTAATATATTTTATTCAATTTTCCTGAGTGAATTTAAAATAGAATTCAATAATTTTGGTCTTATTCTTTTTTTCTGGATTGTTTTCGTTACTCCTTTAAATAACACAGGCCTGTTTTTTTGAAAATTGTCTCAAGTTTGGTGGCTTAACTTGATATTTTTAGGTGTGATGAATCCATCACATAAGGTGATACCTCCTTTCTATTTCTTTCATGTCTTGGTGAAATCTTTCACTCTTTTCCTAACTCGGGACTCCGGAGGTTTTCTGGGAAGTTTAAGAAGCCCTGGCCTAGTGAACCCAATGAACCTAGTGGCCCACGAACATGCTCAATCTGGCTGTACACATTCCTCTACCGAACATGGGCGTAACTAGAGAATTGGGCTGGGGCCACGGCCATGGGACTAGCTATCCTCCGGGGGGGTCTGGAAAGCGCAGGGAGCTTTCTGGGGCGGCCCCCCGGCACCCCCCTAGTTACGCCCATGCTATTGAAAATCCTCTTTTCATATGTTAGTGCAGTAAAATATATTGATTTTAGAAACCATTGATGTAAGTATTTACTCCTGAAGGGAAAATAGTACTATAACAATAGTATGGTTTGTACAAAAACTGTACGTGATGAAATGTTTTCACTATTTTTCCTGAATTTAGAACTCGAAAATACATAAGAATCACCCAAACAATTTTTACATTGCGTAATCAACTGCGGGGAACAGTCTAGTTGGCCAGACTATTTAAATAAGTTGTTCTATGGTATTAATAATTAATAAAAATAAATATACAAAAATATTAGAATATCTATCTCTTTTTATGATTGATGGTGGTGGAATCAGGTTAAGAAAGCAAGACTTGTGGAATTAATATTATTTTATTACAGAAAGGGCAAAATAAAATTAAACCGACTATATTTACCTGTGGGGAGAGTGTCTGAGCAACTAATGATTTCGAATCATTTATAGAATTTTGAGATAAAATCCATTCTCCTTTGGAGGTGATCGAATTATTTGTAATATACAAATAAGCTTCGCCTTTTTGAACAAGAACATTGGGATGATGAGTTAATCGGGGCAATTTATAAATGACAAACCTAAAAATAAACAGATTAAAAGCAATGACAATTTATGACGATATTTATTTTTTATTTTTAAATTTACCAATCAACTTGGTGTCCATTTTCATCCAAACAAAAAGGACTTCTTGATTCTATGAGAAAAATTAAGTTAAACAAAAAATATAATGATAAAGGAGACATGTCGAACTGAACTTTGATTTGATTACAATTAGTGATATCTAAATAGTGATCAAAAATAATTAGACAAAATTTTATTTTATTTCGCCAATTATAAGTTTTATCATTCGCAACGAGCTCTCCAATTGAACTGAGTCTTTTCACATCTGAATTGGGAATAGAGAGCAAAACTTTTAGAAATATATAATCGATTTCTTTAGTAAAAATTAAAAAAATTCATTTCGTTTGAGAATATACCCTAATTTTTTACTAATATATATTTTTAATGTATAGAATCAATAAACTTTAATAATTCTTAATAGTTTTGTAAATATTAAAGTATGGATTTGTCAAATTTTTATAGATTGAATGATATTTTCACAATAACAAATGTCCAAGCACAGAGTATATATCAAGATCAAAGAGTAGTCTTGCACAGTCTTATACTCTTTGACCAAGATAACAATCTCCATATTTGAATAGTGCTGCTATCTTTTGGAAGCTTCGTATATTCAAAGAATAAACTATTTTATTATTTTTGGCTGATTAAAAAAAATAAACTCAATTAAAATTAATTCGATATTTTTTAGAAATGTGTGGTGTGTTGTATTTTGAGCTGATTAGTAAAAATTTCTATAATTTTTCAAATTATTGCAAAGAGAAGCATATCCATTTTAAAGTGTCTAATGTAATTAAACCACAAACTTGATTATTACATGATAGATAAATCTAATTATTTAATTTCTTCTGAATTGAAAGCAATCAAGCACTTGCACGACTCGGGTTCTTGTTGCTTGCCGCATCATTGCCGAAGTAGGAAATTGGGAGGTAATCTCACCCCAGACACAAAAAGATTTCAGCCTCAACCCGAGACCAGCGCGGTTCGTCATCAAATTCAGCCATTTGACTAAATTAATATAATTAATATATGTGATCTAATTTTTGAGTTATACATGATCAAACATAAGCCTAACAATCTACTATATTTCAACATATCGATAAAACCTAATATAGTATTTAGCAATTTTTTTATTTGTCGAAGTTCAACGGAAAATTAAACGCCAGCCTACTTAATTCAATAACTGTGTTACTACCATTATATTTCAGTTTTAAATTACTTGAGGGGTTCAGAGCAAAAGTGAATGAAGTCCATTTTTTGTACTCTTTTGAGAAAAAATGATTCAAAGTTAAAGCCTTATATTTAATTCCTTTTAAAATATACAACATTTATTTATTTTACATCTCAGCAATCATTAAGAACTTAAATTATACTTTATCTAAGTACATATTTAAAATTTTTTTTTTGTTTTAAGGAACTGCTGCACTATGGAGGATTAGTATTAAAATTCGTACATGGTTCATTATTACACCGAATAACTACCATAATTTAGAATTCAAAAAAGAAAAATAAGAAAATTGTTTACTTTTGGACTTGGTCCACTTTTGCGTTGAACCACTCTTATGAAGTGAAATTATTGTACCATGTATATCTATACTTATATAGGAAAGAGAAAGTTGTGTGCTGTGCGACCAATCACACCATATTTCTTTTTAATTTTAATTCTTTTAGTCAGTCTTAAATATAAATAGTCATAAAAAGGAATAGGAAATTAATATTTCTGTTCCTACACTCTGTAACAACAGGAGAGAGAAGTTTTCTACAAATTATTTGAAAACACAATTTAATATTTTAATTGTTATATTTAGATAATATTTTTATTTAGTTGAAAACAAAATACAAGGATAATACATCTAGAAATAATCCCAGTTTATTAAATTTAATTATCAAAAGAAACAATTAACATGTAATACTTGAAATAATCGAAAAGCAGAGCGACAAAGGAACCACCAAGCTTAGAGCCTCTAATAAATATCAATTATGTCTCATGGAAGGCTTTTCAAAAGATCTTCAATAAATTTTTCTGGTGCTGTTATGTCATGTAATAATCCTAAAAAATAAAATAAAATAAATTTCATGTAAATAAAATTAAAATGATTAGTTTGTTAAAAAAAATAAAATTTTTTATTTACCTGCCACATCACAAAATTCAGCAAATGATGTGCAGGGGAGAAGTTCTTCTCGGTAGAATGTCAAAAGGCGTTCAGAGGCTTTAAGGAGACTTTCATCATTATGTCGGATAAATTCTGCGAGGCTCACTGGCCATTGTTCATCACTTGAGGCAGTTACTTTCTATAAGATTAAGAGAAAATATTAAGATTGCATTTTTTATTTGAAAAAAAAAATACTCCCGCTGTCCGGAAATATCGAATACAAAAAATATCGAGAATATCAAAGATCAACTTTTTTAAGATAAATAAAATAAATTTGTATTACCCTATAATAAAATTATTTGTATTTAATTATATTCAGGTCTATTCTCTAAAAACAGAAGTTAAAATTTAACATCAACAAATGGGTGTTAAAAAGTAAAGTAATAACATCAGCGTTAAAAAATGCTTCACTCTAAGCCCAGTTTTAACAGCGACGTTAGCATGTTTTTATTTCAAAACTGTCAAAAACATAACCTTACTTTTTAGGTTAAAGACGTCATTTTTATGCATTAAATAAAGAATTAAAGGCACCCCCTTGACATGAAATTAATTTTTAACACTAATGACTAAATGTTAGGGCTTTGGCTTTAAAATTTTTGCTTGCAGAATAGCAATTTGAGGCAAGGAAGTGTTAAAATGAATTAACGTTGTTTACAGATGTTAAAAGTTAACGTTTTTGCTTAGCGAATAGAACTGATAAGGTGTTAAAAAAATGTATATAGGTCTAATATAATTTTTATGTTAAATTTTAAATGTATACCACATTTCCGGACAGAGGGAATATATTTTTAAAGACAATAGCTAACCGAAAAGTGATTTTGGTAAATTCCATCAATAAGAGCAAAGAAGATCAGATAAGGTTTGTATATAGAATATTCGGCAGGTGTACGTTGATCAGAGGAAAGTCGATTTTGCCCTAAAGTGAGAGTATGACGCGTGTGTGCAAGGATGAGAATACGACTAAGATGAGCAAGACGATGGCTAGTCCATCGCTGTGGGGTGTGAACTACGAGAGAAAGAGAAGCCCAGTAGAGAGGTCCTTCCGCCTCCCAAGCCGACTCCACCCATTTATCACCCGGGCTGGAAACAAACAAAGAGAAATTAATAATTTGAAAATTTCAAAAATAAACTTAATTTTGAATACCTGGTCTCTAAATAGGCGACAAGAGCACGATCTTCTCTAGCACTGCAACGTGTCGTATTTACAACATAAAGAGCCATGTGTAGAATATAAGGAGTGAGATGCATATTCGATTGAGGTCCTCCGCCGCCTGTGTCTTCGTGAAAGGGTTTTTCCAGACCGAATCGCATCAGGAGAAGTTTCAAATCATGAATAGTTGAGGAATAACTAATATCTCGATGACCAGTACATTCCTAAAATAAATATTATTTATATAAAAATCATTTGATGAAGGAATCAAAATTATAAATGGAAAATAATGAAATAAATTTTAATGAAAATATTAAAAAATTTCAAGTAAGTGTTGTATATGATTGTTTAATAAGGCACGAGGATATTAATTTTATTTTAAATACTTATTAATATCTTCTAGTTTTTAAAATTTTATCTTATTTATTATTGCAGATTTTATAAATATTGATCATGGGAATTAGACGGGTGGTCGTCAACTCATTGATAATGCCGCAGTTCGACTACTGCTGCCTCGTCTACAATGATCTGACGTGGGAGAGGGGACTTGCACTTGAGAGGGTGTTAAACTCCTGCGTGAGGTTTATATTCGGAGTCCCCGTTGACCATCACATAACGCCCTACTATAATAAGCTCGGTTGATAAAGTTGAGGAATAGGAGGAGGTACTACCTAGGGTGTTATGTGTATGGTCTCTTGAAGAATCAGCAGCCCTCCTACTAATACGGGGATATCCAGTTTAGGACGGACAATGTGCCCAGGAGTCACAGGGGGAGTCCGCTTGACCTGCAGATGCCGAAGCACAGAACGACAACATTTGGTAAGTCGTTCTCTGTGGAGTCTGTGAGGTTGTGGAACAGAATCCCGGAGCGCATTAGAGGGTCGGGGACACTGGCGACTTTTAAAGTCAGATTTCGCGAATATTTATTAAATGAGCGTGAGGGCAGAGGGGGTCAGTTGAATGAATCGCACCGCTTTGGGGAGAAGGGAGAGCATACATCATATACTCTTATACTTGTATACATTCTCGTGATTGTAAATTTTTTGTATAGTTTTCTGTGCTCCAGGAGGCTCAATAGCCTCAGAGCAAACAAATAAATATCTATCTATATCTATCTATCATCAATAATATTATTCACCAAGCTGTCCCCAAAACTTCATTCATATATTTATCATATATATCTATATCTCTAGATAGAGCTTTGTTTTAAATAATTGAAGATTTTCCACGGACTCCAAATTAACCAGCCAATATATATCGGTTAAGATAAGGAAATTTGTAGGGTGAGTTTATGTTCGAAGGTATATCGCGGCGCGCTCCCTCGATTACACGCTTTCGCTGTGGACGATTCTAAGAAGTTCATCATATGTGCAATAATGAATAAGTTCAAATTTTAAAAATTGAAAAATATTGAATAAGTAGGTATATATACCTACCTGTATATAGGAATTATAATGATAGAGATTTTCTTTTAGCATATTGTAGGTCAAAAAATGGAAAAGTATTTGCAAAAAATAAATATTATGATTTAACATAATAAGGGCCGATTGCTTCATTTCTAATTAACTAGTTATCCTTCGGATAAGCTAGGTAACTATAAGTTTCGAGCTTTTTCAATTTTAGTTAAGCTAATCATATGATTAAGAGCCCAAATAGTAGTTAACTAAGGAGCCCTCGGGGCTTGGTGTAGAGGTTAGCGTGCTAACCTCGTATACCAAACGTCGCGGGTTCGGACCCCAGGCAGTCCGATGATTTTATTTAAGCCAATTGGATACCAAATAGCTTAAATAAGAATGCCTGGACCCCATATATGTATATTAATCAATAACGGATATCGTAAAAATCTTATATGGCCTGAGTTGCCGAAAAGACTGTGTGAATGAGAAAAAAGTGTAAGAGTTAAAAAAAAAAAAAAAAAAACTAGCTAAGGTCCAAAGGCTTAACTAATGGGTGAAAATAGAAACACAAGCCTTGTTTAGTTATTATTTTGGAAATATTTTAATTTTTAATAATTTTTATAAATGATGCCTTTATTAAGTTCGAAACTTCACAAAAATTTGCTTATACCTCAGATAGCTAATTATATGTGAAAAAACTTTTTTTTTTTTAACACGAAGGTTAAGCGTGTTTTTGTTTACTATATCGATGTTTTGCTATCTGTCGGATAAGTTTGCTAGTTGCCTAGAAATGAAGCAAATAATAAACAAAAAAAAGAAAAAAAAAAGAAACCTGAAGATATGTGTTATGTCTTGCAAGGCAACTCGCGAATGCAGACTCAGGAACTTGTGGGCCCCAGAGTGGCAAGAGCCCATTGCATTTGGTATTAGCATTCTGAAGTGCAGCCGATTCCCACTCGTCTCTGGCTCTTGCCAAACGAACAGCTGCCATATGACAATCAACATGAACAACGTTAAAATGCGTTACGGTGCTATAACCAGTCGTCTTTCTAGGTCGGGCTTCAAATTCCTCAACAATACAGCGTTTTGTAAACGTGTATATGCCTAATACCTGAAATAATAATCATTATTTTAATACCAAAGTTAATTAAATTATATTTTATAATAAATAGATATTTACTTTCGCCGGTTGGAAGCGATATCCCTCCCTGCATATAACACAAACAAGGCCAGATTCATCGCCAATATCCTCCATCATGAGAGTACAGTCTGCAGTAACCTGTAATATAATTAAATTGATTAATTTTTATCCGGAATATATTTATTAAAGCTTTTGTGGTTTCTATTATTATTATTATTGGGGAGTTTTTTTTTTATTGACCACATTTTGCATTCATTATTTATTTATTTATTAAAAATATAAATACTATGCAACGTTTCTACTGCTTATTCTGCAGTCGTTTTCAAGTACTGTACACTTGTTCCGACTCAAGTGAACTAGCCTCTAAGGGACCGTTCCTCCCTACAAGACAGGGGTCGGCAAACTTTGGAGTCAAGTAAAGGGTCAAAATTCTTTAACGCTTAAAGAAACATAATTTCGGTTTTTAGCAGTATTTAAATACAACGACGTCAGCGCCATCTACAGTCATTTCTATGAAGTTAGGCACAAACAACAGCGCCATCTACACTCATTCCCATGAAGTTAGACACAATCATCAAAGCAAGTGTTTGATTAATGTTATATTTTTATTAAAAATGGCAAAAAAAAATTCAAATTACCTGTCCTTTTTCGTTGGTCCTCATGCCCATCGATCCAAGTTGTTTTTCTCTCATGGCCATTGCAAGTCTTTTTTTCTCAGCTCTAGTTTGTTCTCGAACTTCCTCAACACGACTAGCGACTCCAGGATGAGCTCGAAGAGCTTCAAGTAAATTTTCCGCCAGAGAACCGACATGTTCATCAGATGACACTTGTTCTAAACGATGGATGACTGGCACACAATTTGCACTGACAAGTAACTGTGTTGGTTCATGGCCACTTGCCAAACCAGTTAAGAATCTTAGGACATATTTAAGTGAGGGTCTCGCTACAAATTCTTTCCATTCATCAGAATCCGCACGGAGGAGCGCAGGACGAACATTTGGAGCATGAAGGGTGATATAATCAATGGCTTGTCGAACTGACCCAAGGGAAACTAAATGATCCTGCAAAATTCATTTTTATATTAGAAAATTGTTTGATATTTTCAGAGAATTCTACTGTGGGCGCCCATATAGATATTTCAGAAAAGAGAAATATTATACATTTTTTCCATTTACCTTAAGTGTATTTCCAATTGCATTTCTTTCAATTCCAGCTGTAAGTACACATAATAATTCCAGTTTATGTTCATCTTCTGGAGTGTGTTCCATATCAAATCGATTAAAGTCGGTAACATTTGCAAAATGTTGACATAAGACAGTCATCTTTGGTTCATTGGTGTAGGTGAGAGCAGCTAATACTCGTGAGAGGTGAAGGAGAACCCCCTAGGAATAAAAATTCATGTTTTTTTCATAATTCGTTTTTTTTTTTAGGGTAAAATGTTGAATTCTGAATTCTCACCTGATTGCCTCTTACTGCAGGAAGTGTCGTACAACTGAGTAAGGAGCAAACGTGTTCCACTCCACCAAGAGTCTGAGAGAATCTTTCGAATTCATCCAGTGGCTGCGCAGCTGCTCGACCCAAAACTGTTTCCATTATGTCCAGCAATTGTTCGGTGACAGCGCCCTAAAATATTCGAAAAATATTGAGTGATAAAACAAAATTGCATGCCTCATTCGATTGTTAAAGCAAAGTGAAATAATATTTTAAACATATTTCGAGAGTAATTTATCCACGAATTTGTTTATTAAAGCTTTTGTGATGAGTATTATTATTGGGAGTATTTAATTATAGACCATATTTTGATTCGATTATTTATTAAAAATATAAATACTGTACGTTTCCAAGTACTGTGCACTTGCTACGACTCAAATGAACTAAGCTCTAAGGGACCGTTACGCGTATTATATTGTATATACAACGACGTCAGCGCCATCTACAGTCATGCCTATGAAGTTAGACACAATCTTCAAAGCAAATGTTTACATAAAAAGCACTGGAGGTTTCGATAACCTTTTTGAATTTGATTTTTTAACATAGATTCCAATAATATTTACAATACAATAATACAAAATGTGGTCTATAATTAAAAACTCCCATATTAATAATTTATCCATCTCCTCATTCGGAGCAATTAGACCAGACTCGAAAGTGATTGCCAAATAGCTTATCCGAAGGATAGCTAGTTAATTAGAATTGAAGAAATTGGCTCCCCTTCTGAGCGGTAATATAGCATGCAACAATTCAAATCTCTTCTATTTGTTGTTATTAAAATTTTACCTGCGTGTTATCAGTGCTGAGACAAAGGCGAAGAACATCCAGGAAAACAGAAATAGCGCCTACTTCAGGTTTGGCTAAAACTTCTTGATTTCTTCGAACTTTCACACATAATCTGAAGAGTTTTAACAAAACTTGTAGTAGAGGTCTTGCTCGGGAAACATCTTGAATTGCAGCTAGCCTTTCTAACATGATCTGTAATTTAAATATAAAATTTTATTTCATGTTTCTAAAGAACGATTTCTTTAATAGGATACCCACCTGCAAACCGCCACAATCGGCCATCACTGTTGCCATCCTATAAACTTCCTCATTATCAAGTTGTTCTGCATGTTTAGCTTCAAGGGTTTCCACAAATTCTTCAGTAGCATCGCCTAGTAAACCACGCATTCGATAAACAACCCGCATGACATCACCTTCACCACCTTCAGCGAGCCAAACTTTTTTAAATACCTAAGAAAAAAAAAAAATTCAAGAAAATAAAATAAAATTCATGAAAATTCAAAAAATATTTTCATACCTCTCGAACAGGGAGATCAAGACTTATTATTTTATTATTAACAAGTAATTCCATTCCGTTATCGTCTTCTAAAAGAGCAACGAGTTCGCAATCTTGGCAAATCTTATTTTTGACATCTCTCATTAAAGGTCCTAAGCCGGGTTCATTACTACTATAAGGATTTCCAAGCATTCGTCCCTAAAAATAAATAAAAATTATAAATATAATATAAACTCCAGGTGAATGTTATCAATTATTAATTACCTGAAGGAAATCTTCTTGTTGAGGATCTTTTTCAAGAGTCAAAAAGAATTCGCCCACGTCATTCTCCTCTGGGTAGATGATACTACAGAGTCGTTCAAAAATAAAAACTGGTGTACGGACATCTTGAGGGTCCAATCGACGAACCGTTTCGATACAAATTTGCATGAAAGCTCGAGTCTCCTCTTCGGTACCGGAGGTCATTTCTTCTAATAGTTCTAAAAGTTTCTCTTGAGTTTCATCAATAAGACGAGTTCTCTGGACAACTAACCTTCTCAAAGAAAGGTAGCCATTTAGAACGGCACCAACCAAACGTCCTTTATATTGCTGCTTAATACCATCTTGTTCCAAAAACGAAGCCAGAAGTTCAGTGAGCATTTTCAAGGCAAACCCCTAAGGAAAAGATAAATTTAATACTTTCCTACCATATTTGCTACATTTGGGAGGGGAAATCAAAAGAACCTACTTGTGCAAGATCTGAAGTTAAGGTGGTATCTTCTAAACGATGCAATTCTTCAATTTCAGCAGTAAGAAGTTGAGCAAGATCGACTAGAACGCCTCTTACAGCCAAATACTGTTTCCAAGGTGCAGGTTGCACAAGAGATTGATACAATGCTAGAAATTCGGCGGCACTTTCTCCAGCACGACTAAGTTCACTTAAGAATCCAGTTAATAAGTTCACCACTTCTCGTTTCCGAACCTCAACCTAATAAACATAATATTCAATTATTATATATTCAAGATACAAGTGAAAAAATCAAAAAAAAATTCAAATTTACCTGACAAAGACTATCAAGCATTTTACAGGCAACTTGCCGAGCTCCTCGACTACAAGGATTGAATAGGACTTGTTTTAACCAGGCTGCATCAATTAAGCGTAAAGGAATAACTCCACCTCGAATAACTTTGGCCCGCCAACGTAAAGCATATTTCTCTTGAAGGTATCGAGAGCGTGCTTCATTTTTAGATATAGTTTTGGAGGTTGTATCGCTGTAAGAACAAATAATCAAATTTAATATGGAGATTTACCGGTATGTAAAAAATATAAATACCTTTGATAATTTGGCATATGTGAATACCAAGTTTGGAAACTATGTTTTGTATCTCCAGCCAACCATTTAGTTAAATCAACACGAAGCCCTTCATTAGGTCGAAGACCTGCTAATGCTTCAATCGATTTATCTTTATGTTTTTTCGAAGTTGGAGCTTCCGGCTGAACAAGGCCTTGTAATATTCGTAAACAGGGTAAAATAATTGATTGCATTACTGCAGGTGAAGCTGAATCCTATAAATTATTAAAATATGTAAGAAATTAAAATGATATTATATATGATTGAAAACACGATAGATATAAATGTTACCTTATTGGCCATTAGGAAAAGTTGAATAACGCAACGGAGTTTTTGTTCCCAACAAGAATCTTCTTTAGCTACCAAAGCTGCTAAGAGATCCATTTCATGACGAACCGAAAATGCGAGATCTGTTCCTGTGAGATGTCCACGTAAAGTCAATCGAATTCGTTCCATTAAGAGAGATCTAAGTTCTTCTGTTGCTTGTGCATTATCTCGAGTTAACAAACATAAAAGTTTACGCACTTCGTCCTAAAAAAAAACAAACAAATTATTGTATTTAAAATTTATCAAATAAAAATAATAAAAAATTTACTTGTTGATGAACGGTTCCACGCCTTAAATTATGTTCCAACAATTCAGCAATTAATCCCTGATTACAAAGTAATTGGCGAGATTCAGCGCTGAATGCTAGAGCCCGAAGTAAAGTGAGACAATGTTCAGTTGCTGCACTGGCGCAACCATAACAGTGTCCAGCTGATACAGGAGCAGATGCAGAAGCGGCAGCAGATGCTGCAGCTGCGGCCGCAGCAGCAGCTGCTGATCCAGAATTAGCAAGTGGTGTAGTTGCTGCAGATGAAACATCTCGTTGACGACGATCGTATGCAACCAATTCTCGACGGCAAGCCAATACACGTTGTATGATTTTACTTAGTTCTTCGAAACTTGCTTTGCATTCGCCGCAATAACGTTGAGCGAGAATTTGAATAGCTCGATTTACTTGAGCAGGAGCCGTGGCAGAAGTTGCAGTTGCACTTTGACTAGTTGAAGTGGTGGATGCCGTCTCATCAAGCGTCCTGTCCAGTCTATGCTCACTTATTTTTAAGAGTAACATCTCAAGTGTCGGTTTGTTGGTGATTAATTGTTGATAAACCCGATCTGCTTTTTCTAATAAGCAATTTATAGTTGCTACCGTCTTATTTCGGTCATCATCATTCTCAATAGGGTCCACAGCACAAGTGGCACGACCTGTGAGTGTGTAATCAAACTTGGCATATTTACAAAAGCCACAGGCGTGGCATAAGAAAGGATCTTTTTCATCATAATTGATTGCTCGACATTTATGGCATTGGAAAACATTTTCGCCACAATTGGCACAAACACCTGGATTTGCTGGTACTGATGCTGAACACCGAGGACATTGCAATGTTTCCGTGGATGCTTGTAAATTTTCATAAAAATCGGCATATTCAATCATTAGATTGCAGGCTACAATGGGCAATGGGAATTCCATTTTTACATCTGTTTGTCCTGCTGTTAAAGTGACTTTTTTAGCTTTGTGCCACATTGCTGGTTTGTTTTTAAGTTCAACTACTGCTTGAACACTACGATTATTATAATAAACATTAATGGTACGCACCATTTTAGTGCGCTTTAGATCAGCAATACGTAGTGTTATTTTACTGATTGTATGACTGCCCACAAGTTTGACAATTTGAGTAGTAGTAGTGAATTTGGAATCTATTTTAATTGCTGAAAGTTTAATATTTGTCAAAGGTACTTCTGGATTGTTGCACACCAAACAAGGTTCACTTTCCAAGAAATAACCATCCAATTCCACGTACTGGGCTAGAGAAGCATAAAGAGATGCATTTGGATGCCGAGCTAATAATTGATTTTGGGCTCTTAAAACAGCCACTGCCTGCTCCATATATTCCGACATTTTTTTACAAGATTGATGTGTCTTAAGTGAGAAGTAACCCAACAGATCTACAAATTGTGCAGCCTTGCGACCATAAGCAGGTAATTGTGGCCACAATTGCCACATTAGATCAAGAAGAGATTCCTGTTCGGCTGGGGGGGAATTTTTATAAATGGCGAGAATTAAAGCATGTGCTTGCCAACGTACAACGGTCGCGTTGGTTTCCAAGAGGAACGTTCGAATGAAATGAGAGAGGACTCTTCGAGGAAGTAAATTGATTTGTGCTACAAGAGTAGCGCATTGAGTTTCATCGTCAGGGTCTTCAGTTGACTTTTCTCTTTCTTTGCGAGCAGGGGGTGATGAAGTAGATGATGGAGGACAAATAGCACATTGAAGAAGTTGAAGAATGGTCGGGGAAACTCCTTCGTCTATTAAAGAAGCAACGCCGACTAAGAAAGGCAAAACGTCATCATCCCGTGAGCAAAATCGTTGCCAATTTATAGTTCGACTTGTAGCAACTTCGAGACAGGCTTTCAAATGCTCAATCAATTCAACAAGCGAGTCATAAGGCAATGTTAGATGTGTGTTAGAAGATTCTTCAAGTGGGGCATAAGGATATTCAAAAAATGATTTCATATGAGATTCAAGAGCATGAAGATCTCGCAGCTGACGATATTTATCCTTATTATTACAAATAAATAGAAGTAATTTTCGGACCTAAAATAGAAACAAAAGTAAATAAACCTATTTATTTTTCATTATATTTAATATCATATACCTGTCTCCGAATAAATGGTGCCTGTAGTTGCATCATATATTCACAAAGATAATAATACCAGGATTGTTGGAAGGAATGAGCAACTCGAGCACTTCCTTCTGCTTGTTTATGTACCTAAAAAAAGATAAAAATTGACGTAAAAGGAACCTATTTATGGGTTTAATGCAACATAATTTTATATTGAGATATGAGGTAAAAAAATAGTTTAGAATTTGTTGTAAATATTAAAAAAAAAAATTATTTTAAATATTTATTATAAGTAATGATTTGTGCGATTCAAGAAATAAAATAAGACATCAATGTTTGCCCTTAATATTTTTATAATACCTGATAAGGTAATCGGAATGCCATTTCAGTGAGAAGCTGTGGGTAGGCTGCAAAGACATCGCCAGCAGAGCCTTTTACGTATTGTCGAAGGAAAAATGGAGCCATATCTGGAGGTTGTTGTGTTTGGTGAGGCTTGAGAAGAGCTACTCCCGGAGGAGGTCCGATAGTGTCTTCACATGGAGTGCTAGAAAAATATCTATTTTAATATTTTCAATTCTAAGATTATATATTTTTACAAACAAATAAATTACCTCTTCCAATAAGTAAGAAGAGCTTTAAGAAGCGCAAGGCAATAATCAATAACGCCTGCTTGAAGAAGACTAGTGGCAACGGTATGAGCCACAAAAGCTGAATGGTCGGTTGATGATGAAGATTGTTTACTACTTGAGGTCTTGCTTCTTACCATTAATACACTCAATAGGCGCATTATGACAAGATGAAGTTCTCTTCTGGGAGCCCGGGCGCAAATATCATTTGTATCTGGACGACGCATATCTAATTCAGCAATGAGTTTAGTAAGAAGTCGGTCTAAACCTTGACGATCTCTTTCATCATCTCCGTCCAAATCAGCAGTGAGCATTAGAATCACCTTCAAATCAAAGATTCATTATATGAATTGTTTACTTTTGATTTAAATAAAAGAAAATTTAATCTTCTGTATGCAACTAACCTGCATAAAAGGGATGCATCTAACACCTCCGACGTCCCTTAATCGTGGAATAAATCCAATAAGTTGGTCTAGGATAGCAAGTCTCAATGCTTGAAGGGAAGAAGGAGCTGTTTCAGTTTCAACTTCAGTATCAATAGGGGGAGGCGGAGGAGGAAGATTGGGAGGCCCTGAAGATGTATTCGGAGTCGAACTTGTTGGTGCTGCTGCTCCAGACTCATGAAGAGTATCTCCATATGCACTAGAACGTCCTGACACATTATGTTCGCTGTCAGCTGCACTACCTCCACTCTCAGAACCATGACCGCTTCCACCTCCCTAAAAAAATTATCAATTTTTTGTTAAATTAAATATATATTATATATTTGTTATTTTTTTTACCTCTGGTTGTTCAGCTGGGGAAGTACGAAGGGTGCTACCATCAGTAGCCGCAGTGGAACCTTCATCATCGGAACCACCAGCAGAGGCTGTAGTATCAGAAAAATGTCCAGCTTCTTGGGCAGATACTGCAGCCTGCGAAGACGACGCCCCGCCTACTGCAATGGAAGGACCACCAAGTACCTAAAAAAAAAAAAAAACTTTTTTATTATCAGATTTTTATAAATTTTTAATATAATATTTAACCTGTATATTTCCAAGTTGAACAGAACGTCCAAGATTTTGCAATTCATTATGTAAAAGTTGAAGTTCAGCTGATCCAGCATCATGCTCTTGGAGGCTAAGAGCAATTGCCAATTCAACCATTGTTTCGTCATCTGCATCAGGTGGTATATCTAGTAGAGGAGGAAAAGCTCCAGGAGCTGATAGCATTGCTTCAATGGGATTTACTCCTAGAAAAAGAAAAATTTTTTGAAAATAAAAACAAATCCTTGAGGACAAACAGATTATTTTAACAAGGAAAACGAATAGATGTTTTTCAGAAAATTAATAAGATAGATACCTGACGCAACGCCTGCTCCACTAGAACCTGGTGCTCCTGGTGCAGAGGCTGCTTGAGTAAGTGCAGCTCTAGCTGCAGCAAGTAAATTCATAGGGGGAACAGAATCCACGTCAAAATCAAATCCTCCACTTCCTGAAGCCCCTTCTCCATCGTTGGAATCCTATTTTGTGAATATAAAATAACACAAATTAAAATTGTAATGAAATTACTTGTAAAAAAATTGATATATATATATAATATGTTTAAAGAAATGTTCCTGGATCACATGTAACGTTAAAAATATACACACAAGCTATAGTTTAAAATCTATATGGTCTCAGATGTCGAAAGTGTTTAAAAAAATACCTTTCATAAGTTAGTTGTTAGAAACGATTTATCTACAAATTCGTAAAAATCGCTTGGTTTTATCTGTTAATTAGAGCGGCAAAATCAGTGAATAAAATCGGCCAGATTAAACTCTACAACTTATCGTTCAAGATACACACACTGATCGACGCATTTAGAAAAATAAATCGTTCGTAAAATATCGGCCGATTTTAACAAATGCGCACCAATTTATCAGCAGATACTTTTATTCTCTCAACTGTCAGTTGTTAGATAGGTTAGTTTGATAGGCTAGTGAAGTGAACAAGTGAGGAGCTAAATGACTACGTAAATGGGGTTTATTGAACAACATCCTTGCTTGTAGAGAACTTCATCTCCAGAATACACCAACAAGATTATAAAAGGAAAAGCATATGATAAATTAATATCGTTTACATTGGCTAGTCATGATCTGATCCATTTTTGTCGATTTTTGCTTCTTCTTCTTTTAATTATCATATATCCCATCTCATTTACATGATAGAAAGAGCTTTTTTTCCTGTGTTAATTTTACTTGAACTGCACCGCACATACGGCAATTTTGCTCAATAAAACTCTCATCTTTCAAAATAGTGAAAGATCATCGATCAGCAATTTTTCTTTTAAAACTAACTAATCTGTTTACCCATCACACATACGCAAAATTATCGTCAAGATACATGTATCGGGCGAGAAATCTTTAAATTAGAATTTCTTGTGCCCTCGCTGAAAAAGATTTTTCTATTCAATTTATCGTCCAAAAAAATCGGCCGTTGAACAGGTTCAATTTGTCCGATCGCATCGGCCGGTAAATCTTGTAGTGTATATTCAGTTATTTTATATTAATTATATATTATAAAAAATGTGTTAGCCACCTGAGATGGTTGTTGAGTAACGACGCCCGTGGGAGCAATTGGAGCAGGAACAGGAGCAGGTGTAGAACATCGAGGAGGAGTTGTTATCACTGCAGGTCCTCTACGACGTCTCACTCTTGGTCTAAGTGCTCTAACAAGTGCCTGTTTAGCGCTAAAAGCGATTGCCGGATCCGAAGAAAGAAGAAGTTCCATATATAAAGATGTGGCAGTAGCCACTGTAGGCCCAGAGGGATCGCAACTTGCCAATGCATGAAGTATTTCAACAAGGGCATGAACAGTAGCCTAAAAATAAATAGCATATTAATTTTATTATTAATAATATAAAACAATGATTTTAATATATTAACCTCAACGTGTCTAAGTCCAGGAACGCAGACCGGGGCAAGTCCAGGATTTCGAGGCATAGCCCGGTGAAGAGACCAGAGAGCGTCCATCAAATTATGCATAAGTTGTTGCAGGGCTTCATTTGAGGCCTCGCCTTTGACTCTCGTTTCATTTTCGTCTAATTCTATATCCTTATCTGCATATTTAGCAAGATTATGTGGGCGGGCAACTGCAACGCCTCTTGCAGTAAGTACAAGGCGATGGAACGCTTCAGCATCAAGATCGCGGGGATCAGCACCAGAACGAAATTCAGCAAGAGATTCCAGAGCATGTTTCAAAATTGTAGCGTCCTTTAAAAGAAAATATAAAATTGTTTAAATAATTTTAAAAAAATAAATAAATCCTTTAAATCCTTAATAAAATAATATTGACATTAAAATGCCTAATGACTGATCCTCTTGCCACAACTTGGCAGTTGAGTCACATTTATTTATTTTTTTATATTTAAATAAAATTATAAAAATCATTCCACTCTAAAAAGATATTCTCATTGAACATTTTGCTCTAAGAAAACAAATTTTAAGACTTTATTAGGTCTATTCTCCAAGCAAAAACGTTAACCCTAAAGCGTTAACATTTAGTCAATAGTGTTAAAAATTAATGTCATGTCTAGGGAGTGCCTTTAATATTTTAACGCCGTATTTAATAGATAAAAATGGCGTCTTTAACCTAAAAAGTAAGGTTAAGATTTTGACACCTTTGAGATAAAAGCAGCATGTTAACGTTGCTGTTAAAACTTTGTATAGAGAAGAGCATTTTTTAACGCTGGCGTGTCAGATAGGCGTACTAGGGGTGTAAAAACACAAACAAGTAGAAAACAGCTATCTTAGAACGTTAATGCCTGGTGCTAAAAAACAACAACACAAACACCTGGTGCTAAAAATAAAATGTTAACATCGCTGTTAATACTAGGTTTAAAGAATAGCATTTTTTTAAAGCTGGTGTTATTACTTTACTTTTTAACACCCAATTTATGAAGTTAAATTTTAACGTCTGTTTCTAGAGAATAGACCTGTATATGTGGTTGCATACTGTGAATTATTTTAATTGTTTGCTATCAGCCTTTGATCAAGGATAGTTATTAATGCATCCAAAATATAGGAATTAAATCCCTAAAGTTAATACTGCAAAAAATCTAGAAATTTATTTATTTTTTCCATTGGGAACACCAGAACTCTTTAATAATAAGCACGAATGGCCTTGGCAGCTGAAGCGCCCTATAATAATCATCTTTAATAATAAGATCAGATTAGGAATTTTTTCCTTTTTCATTAGGCATCACGAAAAATCTTTAACAACAAAAATAAATACCTTATAAGTGTGATATGCTGATCGAGTAGGCATTAATGCAGCTAAAAGACATTTTGTATGAAGTTCAATATTAGTAGGAGTTGGGAGCTCTAATAAAGCGGTTGTTAATTTAATAGCTTGGACGCGAAGTGAATGATCAGCCTGAAAAAAAATAAAATAAATCGTTATTAAAAAAATACATGGAATGTTAAATTTATTATTATTTTTTTTTTTAGTATACCTGAGTGCTGACTAAAGTGAAGCAACCTTCAAGGGCTTGCAAGGCTCCAGCAACCATTTTCTCCAAAGAAGAGACTTGTACAGGTGAAATAGAAAATCCACCAGAGTCCCCTTCTGAGCCAGTTGCAGCAGAAGAACTCCCTGCCACACAAGCTCCTGCTCCGACAGTGTTTGTGGGCTCATCAGCCTCCTCGGGCCATCCAAAGAGATCCTTACTTTTACTATAGACTTTAACGGAATCGACAACAGTGACGTTTTCAGGGTCTTGACTAGGTCCAAATGTTACAAGAAGACGTTTGTCTGCCTGAAGGGATTCCTCTCGGGTGAGGGGAATATCAAACCAACGATTGCGAGTACACGGAGTTGGGATAGTTCTTCCAAGTACTTCAACATAACTAGGAGCTCTCAGAGGATCTTGAGATCCAAGCATCACTCGGATTCCAACTATGACATGTACCGGATCAGGATTACGGATTTCTAGCGTAAAGCCAGCTGGTTTTGTTGAAACAACATACATTCCTGTAGTATTTAGGCGGTGTTTTATCTGTTGTTGATTATATATTTGTAAGAGATCATTTCCACCAAATTCAATATCATTCATTGGAGTAGCAAGTTCAAAGAAATCAATAGGGAATGAAACAGTTCCCGAGGGTTTGCCTGTTTTCGCTGCCCGTTTTTTACGGCTTGGTTTAGTGAGTGATTGTGAAGGCGCAGGTTGGACGCTGGGAGACAACCAAAATCCAGCATGTTCCATTGCAGCCATGTAAATTCGCAAACTGCCATCTTCACAAAGCAAAATCAAAGTAGTTCGATGTTCGGAAAGAGAGGAACCATGGCGAATTGCAACCATATCCATTATTTTAGCCTTGGCGGGAACTACTTTAATTTCCTGTTAAAACAAAAAAAATTAATTCATAATTTTATTCTTAGAATATACAGTATAGCTAAATTCATGTGAACATAAGAGTGGATGGGTTATATTGATAAAAAAAAGGGAGTGATCAGCTAAAGGAAGAGCCTCTATGTAAATAAAAACTTCCAGATAGGTAGGTTCCTTCTCGAATTTTAAGAGAATAAAAGGCATATAAAATTAGACATGTGGAGATTGTATTCAATGTGTGAATCGGTTGAAAATTTTGCTTTGTTAATAAAATTTTCATCTAACCAAATATAAATATATACAATGGTATAAATGGATCATATATGAATCATCTAGTTTTAAAAGCGGTTCTATCGACTTTTCGGAAATTCTCAAAAAACAAACATAACAACACATGCTCTCTGAATATGTATGCGAGGCTAAGTTTTCTTGGGTAAATGGCGTTGGTTGTTGCAATTTATTTGACAGTTCGGCTCTCGTTTTGAAGGTATTTTCAAGAGTGTGAGATTGTTTACGGGGTCGCAGTCTTGCTGGCCCTCAGAGATTTGGATTTGTCTCTGAGATTTAGATGGAGGTTGGTTGAGAGTAATCGTGTTTGTGTTTGGATGTGGAGTCTCTGAGGCTTTTGTTTGCTCGTGAAATCCGAACGTGTTCTTTATTATCTCATTTCACTTACCTGAATATGCAAAGTATCAGGTCGTAGCATCATGATAACCGGATTATTACTAGATTGAAGCACACTACAAACAAGACCAGGATGATTCGGAACTTCGCTCCATTGGCAAAGTGGTTGAGAAGCAGATGAAGGTTTATTTCCATTATTTCCAGAACCAGCTCCTGAAGTTGTTGACGTTGATGTGGAGCTGGAGGTAGTAGAAGGAGCCGGGGTGGAAGCTTTAACATTGATTAAGAATGGCTTTCCTGGGCCAGAGGACATTGATTGTAAAGGAGCAATGAAACTTTTCCCCAGAGAATAACTGAAGAAGAGCAGTTGGAGAGCATGAGAGTAATAAATAGATACACCTCCTCCACAGACTTGTCCATTCGAGTCTTTAATATCAGGATGATCTAATTCTAAAGTGTTTGTGACGTAAAAAGGCCCATGACGAGCTGAAGAGGCTTCATCCATTGCCTAAAAACAAAAGGATGATTAAGAATTTAGATTTTTTAAAATTAAACTACATATTTAACATTCAAAAAAATAAATATTTATACCTGTGTGTAAATATAACCAGCAGAAGACATGAGAAGCAAATGTTGACTGCCATCATCAGCACAGAGAAAACTAACATCACGGATTTTGCCAGAAGGAACAAGAAAGAAGTATTGAGGACTGAGAGCATCCTTTGCCAAATCATATATCTTGACAAAGTCAGCTGTTACTAAAGCGAGTTGGGTCTGAGTCCCTGGTAACCAAATTGCTCGAATTATAAAATTTCCAGTTTCAATGTATGGATGTAAAACAAGATGATCAGCTACAGAACCAGCAGCACTGAAAGTCAATACATGACAGTCCTGAAAATAATATTAATACAAATTATGAATTCAGATTTCCAAATTAATATAATATATTGTTTTTCATCATTATATATATTTTACCTTAAGTCCACAAACTGCAAGGAAATCTTCATTCCACAAGTTACTTGTTACAGAAAGTACAGTAAATGGGATTGGTGCTGAAGAGAGTCTCGTGAGAGTTAATTTTCTTTTTGATGAATCAGCTTGTTTTAAAAGAGCTGACAGTTGTAAAACAGTAATTTTTCCTTTTTCATGCGAAACAGCGAGATGTTGCCGACGACCATGTGGAGAAGAAAGACAACACATAGCAACACGGCGAATCATATGGGCACTCAAAAGTTGTCTAATTGTTTGACCATGATCTCCAGAATAATTCATTCTGACATTTTCAAAAGCTCCTTCCTAAGAAAAAAAAAACAAATTAAATTTGAAAAATTTCTAAAATATTAATTAACAATAATAATTTAATTTTTTTTTAACTTATGTTTTTTACTCAATCTATTTGACAAATACCTCTTACAATCAATTTAAAAATAAAAAATATTATTTTTGACCTAAAAACAAGTAAAATAGACTGACTAAAAAAAACATAGGTTTTAAAAAATAAATGTTCACCAGTCCGAAATTCTATAATTAATAAAACTTTACCTGAGAACCAAGTGTCGGTAACATAAGCTGGTCAGTATATTCGAAGCGTTTTTCTGCCAAATGAAGCCGCGCTAGAGCTGCCTGCGCTCTTGAGTGGCAGCCGACTGGGCTATTTCTTTGGCAAGCTGATTCAACTGCAGGAACCAACCAAGCTACAAGACCTAAAAGTTCATTAATAACACCAGCTCGATGAACTAAAGCTCCAAGAGTTTCTCGGCTTCCTTCCAGTTGGGTAACTAGAATCTTATGGCGTTGACGTTCTTTTGCAAATCGTTCAAGACTTTCAGGTGGCGCAGCCGGCAGTACAGGAGAAGAAGCACGGCGACGAAGAACTTGATCCATAGAATATTGATTAGAAGCAGATCCGGAGCTATTAGAGCCCATAGTAAGGACTCCAGATGTGCCAGTAGATAAATGATGTTCATTTGATTGAGGACTTCGTTTCACTAAAGCTTGACAAGATCCATCTTCTTTCGCTCCACAATCACAGAAAAAGTTTCCATATTTAGCATAAGTGACATCATGACCCCGGTGACACACTCGTGCACATACGGTACAGACACCAACGCCGTCTACCATTTTGCAGGTGTGACAATGGTACCAATGCTAAAAAAAAGTTATTAATCAATAATCTATACATTATATATATATATTTTAAAAATGAGTTATTTAGAGAGGCGCAAAATACTCAAACACAAACGCAAAAATCTTTATTAGATAGTGCAGTCGGTGCCACTAATGTCTTGAAGTTGTGGCTCGAGGTTCAATACAAGTCCCAGAATAAGACGTTTCGGCCTCAAGGCTCCTCACTCGAGTACATCAGGCACTTGTGGCGCCGACTGTCAAAGTAATTTAATTTATGATACTAACCTGATTCATAAATTCTCTTTGAGTGACTGTAAAAGTGCAAAGTTTATTGCAAAGAGAATCCTCATCAGAATCTTCACCACCGCTTTCTTCATCTTCAGCGCCTGCTGTTGGGCCAATTCCTCCACTTTCATCTTGCCAATCGGTAAAGTTGATATCAATTTCTCCTAGGCAAGAGGCTATGGCTTCAGGATCCCAAGGAGAAAAGCTGCCCAAGCTAGGACCTAATGCTCGAACCACAGCACCAAAATAACTGAGGAGATTACACGCAGCATCGAGTAAGGCGCTTTGTTTTGGTGTAGGCTGCCCTGAAGCTAGTCGACTGACAAGATGGACCTAAAATATAAAAATAAAAAAAAAATCTTATCAATTGTTTATATATCTAAATTTGAATTTAAACATTTCATTTTCTTTCTCTTTTTTAATAAAAAAAAAAATATTTTTTAAAATAAAATTCTCACCTGAGTGAGAGCCTGTTTGGCTTGGCGAAGCCATTCGGTACATGCAGTGAATAGAGGGGCATGTCCTCTTCCAGAACCTGCTTCAGCAAGATTCGCCATTACGACCATGAGTTGGCTGAAACCAGCTCCACTATGAGGTGGAGCAAGAAGTCGATTTCCGATGGGAATCAGAGCTTCGAGGATGGTGAGTGGAACTTCCTCAGGAATTTGACTATTCTCTTTGACAAGATAGGCGGTCAGGCCTTGAAGAAGGAGTTGATTTTCTTGATTTTCGTCGTTTGATGGTAATCTGAGGAAATATTATAATACATTAATGAATTGACATACTCTAATGGTAAGGAATAATAAAAAAAAAAATGATTCTTACCTGACATTTGCATCACTTGCATTGGATTCGGGTGAAGCAGGTGGGGGATCTGAAGTTGTGGCTGTAGGCGTCGTTGGGCCTGTCCCGCCCATTATAACATGTAAAAGCCAAGAGTGAAGAAGTTCTGGTTCAACTGTTGCCAATCGAGAAAGAGATTGACAAAGTCGTTCCAGATTCGCCTCATTTGGATATTTTTCGGCAATAGAGAGGAGTTTATTAAAGAATTTAAGCACCTGGAAAAAAATAATTAATAAGTGAATTTAAGAGAAAGTTTTATGGAGACTATTTTTATAGAAATGTGAAATTTCCAAACCTTTGTTCCATAGTGCTGTAATTGCATTCCTTGAGGTGAACTAACACTTAGAAGAACTTGCACTAAATCTCGGCCAGCTTCTTGGCTGAAAAATTCATCTAGAGCTTGGCGTCCAGTTGGCTTATCTAATAATAAGGTTTCCATTGTTCCCAGGCATTCAGCCAATACCTGAAAAAATAACAAAATTTATATAAATTTAGTTTTTCATGGGATTAGATCAGTATTTTAGGTAAGGATAAATAAGAATTATAAAATTTCAAAAATTTATTTAAACCTCATCCTAAATCCTTAAAAGTTTATACTATTTTTCTCCTTATTTGACTTTAATTTATTTAAGATTTGATATTTTAGAAAAGATTGAAGAATAAAATGGTAGAGAGATTACCTTTTCATCAAGAGCCACTGGAGCATCATCTCCTGTTGTAAAAGTCCGCATTAATTTATAGGTCCTCGAGAGTAGAGCAGAATAGACATGTCGCAATCGGTTATCACTTTCGACATCTCCCAAAAGTTTTTCAAGAGCTAAAGGTACATGGACCACCTGAAATAAAAGCAAATTTGCAATGAGTATATATCTATCATAAAAAATTCAGCATAATACCTCGTGAATATGATCAGTTACTGCGTCGAGCGTCATTGGTACAAGAAGATCAATGGCTCGACGTTGGAGTTCACTTCCTTCATCTAATTTTAATACATGGTCAACAATGAAATTGGTAACTGTATAGAGAAGATATTTAATTGCTGGTAATATGGTAAAGTTAGGTCTGCTTGATAAAGTAGCTACATGTGCTGATACAATGACATTTAAGATATAACTTTCTGAAGGAATGGCGTCATTGATGTAGGAAGAACAGGGCATATCTGCCACAGGTTCTTCATTCCATCGTGTAACCTGAAAAGTAAGATCGTATATAGTATACATGATTAAAAATTTTGCAGTCAAAATTAATCAGGGTTTTTTAATTACCTGTTGTCGCACAGCATTTGGCAATAAAGCTTGGAGCGCCTGACTTGTTTGGGAAGCAACTTGTGGCGTTTTTCCTCGAGTGGCTCCAGTTAGGGCCAACATATATTCAAAAGCAGACAAATCGCCAGCTGTATATCGACCAGGCGGATCTGCTGCTGCATTAGCAGCCGCAAGAATCTGAGATTTAGCGATATTAAGTAATAGTTCTGTTAATGTAAGAACATGAGGCATCAATTCAACTACATGTAATCGCACTTGGGCTGCGGCTTCAATTACAGGACTAGATCTGGAATTAATTTGTATTTATAATATTAATTAAATGAATGTAATGTATAGAATATTGATATGAAAAAAAATAATTACTTGTCTGAAGTGGATTCTCCGGCTTGAACCATCTCCTCATCGAGTATCACTTGTAACTTGGCAAGGAGAGCATCGAGAAGCAGAAGTTCCCCAAGTGGTGGAGCTTTCGACTCTTCTGAATGGTCTATTAGATTTTTTATTCGATTAATCGCAGCACGTACACTATGATCAGAGCCACTTGCCGCTTGAGCAACGCTTTTTTCAGCATTTTGAGTATACATGCCTTGCTTTACTAAACAATCCTAAAAAAAAAAAAAGCAATCATTCGATATTTATCTATTTCTTCTTAACATAATAGAAAAAGTTTATTTTTTTTTATTTACCTTAATCCAATCGGCTAAAAGACGAGATCCTGATCGTGGTCCCCACACAAGTGCATGCAAAGCCCGACCTGGAGGACCATTAAGAGCTTCCCCTGAAGCGAGTTGCTCCATACAGGGGGTAGATGGGGGTAAAGCAAGAAGTAACCGCCAGCAAACTGCAAAGCAATAATGAGCGGCACAGAGGCCACCTGGTCCAAGAGGAGGCTTAGAATCTACTTGATCAAGCACTCCAAGAAGTGTAATTAAAGAATCTAAAAGTTGAGGGTATTTGAGTTTGTCTGGAGTTCCAAGAATGAAATTACAGGCTAAACCATCTAACTTAGGAGCATCTTGAGTTGAATCTTCTGGCTTAGCAAGACTGTAAAAGCGAGGGCGACATGATGAATTGTCATCCTAAAATAAAAATAAAAAAATATATGATTTTAGTAAAAACAAATATTAATTATATTAATAATTCTATATACCTGTGGTCCATGTTTGCGATAATTCTCTTCTATATCTTTCCATCGACAAGAAAGTCTCGCTGCAGCTGCTGTAGTCGCTGCGGATGTAGCATCGGAAATGAGAGGAGGTTCCGAAACAGAAGTTCCAAACAAATTCCATCGAACTTGAACCAAGAGAGAACTCGGAGCTTCGTATAAATGTTTAACGAGGTATTCAAGAAGAAGAAGCAATCGAGCGATATGAAGCAATTGGCTGTCTTTTAAAGAACGATCAGAAACCTAAAAAAAAAGTACAAAAAATTTCAATACATTTTTTATTATTTGAATTGTTTATCCTAAAAAAAGGAATAAGTTCCATTTCTATAGTAGGTCTAATTTGGGCCGACTGTTTTAAATAAACAAAATAATTAAAAATAGTATTAATTGACATATTTTGATGATTAAGAATATTAACAAAAAGTGGATTTGCTCAAGATAATAATAAAATTAAAATTTACCTCAGCGCATCTTATAACGCCACCAGCAGTTAGAAGAAGAACTGATTTCTTTTGCATTAAATTCAAAGAATGGAAAAGGAAGAGAACAAGTTGAGCATGCTCAACATTGAGGTCTTCGTCTTCATGATCTGCTGTATTTGAACCAGGATTACAAACATTCTCAACTAGTGTATTTACAAGGCGATGCCAGATATTAATACAAGCAAGTTCTTTCTCTTGTTGGGGTTTCAGCAGAAGGACCTATGAGAAAAAAAAAAAACTTGTGAATCAATCGGAATCATTCAATCAAATGTCCTGGTAAAAGGAAAAACTATTTTTATCAATATAATAAAAAAAAAAAAATCATTAAATACCTGGGCTAAAACGGCAAGAGTTCTTGGAAAGACTTGCAAAGGCCAAGTGTTGCCAGCATCCCATGGACCAACACCCAGATGACAGAGTAACGTACATTGAAGCGATTCATTTAGAATTCCGCGAGCAAGTAAGTTATGGGTGTATCGGCTTAGAGCAGAGGAAAATTCAGTATAAAGAGAACTCAAAGAGGAATCAACTTGTACTGCATTTCCAGTATCTACTTTTAAAGTTTCTGGGTCTAAATCTCGAATAATAGCAGCTAGAATCATCATTTGTTGTTCAGCTAGGCCAGCCTCCACGTAATTTTGAATCATTGTGGATTCACTTCCAAGGAGGTATTGATCCATAAACTAAAAAAAAAAAGGTTTCAATTAGAAAACTGAATGAATTAAGGCGCTAGAGAAGGCAAGCTGTTCGCAAGCTTTTTCCAATAAGATGGCGGTAGGGGGCTTAAAAATTTAGCCAAAAAGCCCAACTATTACGAAAATTTGCCAACAGATGGCAGAATGGTAGAGTTAATTTCAGGTATTTGTTTGATTTTTATACATTTTTTAATAATCAATAGTTTATAAATTATAGTAATTTATAACAGCATAAAAATATATAAAATAGGCTTATAGGTGATTTGATAATGCCGGCTGTTAGACTTGCCTGACATTTTTTGCACGAATAATCAAATATTTGGCCATTAATTTTTAAATAAATAAGAAATTTTTTTTGTGTATGTGTGGGTGAATGGGAAAAAAAGTAGAAGGGATTAAAAAAAAATGATTTTTAGATTAAAAAAAAAAAAACATTCATAATAGAACGTTTTTTGCATTTTCTATTTTTTATTGTAATTAATCGTAATTTAAAAAAAAGCATTCTATTGTTTTATGTAAAATGGTCACAAATTTTATTGATTTAAAAAAAAAAACCGCATAAAAAAATACTTTAAAATGCCTCAGTAGTTTCGGACTAAAGATTCAATGTGCCCTCCTGAGGCCCTTAAATGAATTTACCTTAAAAATGGCAGTTGCGAGAGCAATATAGCCATGGGGCTCTCCTTTATCAGGGACAATAGAGCCTGTCCTTTCATTTGTTGTTGGTTTTGAAGCTGCTGCAGTGGCTTCGCTGTTTTCATTTGCTGCTGGGGATGAATCTGTGCCCGGAGTTCTTTCTTCAAACCATAGCCAAAAAATTGGTTCACTATCATCATCATCTGGAGAACTTTCATCTGAGCAACTAAAATCATCTTCATAATATGTTGTTGAATCTGACGTGCTGAATGTATCACCTAAAAACAAAAAAAAAAAAAAAAAATAGTGCAAATTTTTTTGATGAGATCAAAAAATATGAAATAATGAATTTAATGTAACCTTTCCATTAAATAGTTACGGAGGGCTTATAGCTGGTAGTTCAATCAGGATAAGTAAATAGGAGAAGAAAAGACTGAGGCTAGTTGTATTTCATTTTTTTTTTATTGAATTTTATTTCCCATCATGTTGACGTTTCGAACACGGTTGGGATCATCCTCATAAGTATTGTGAACAAGAGGTGAAGAAATTATTTTATATTATTAAGAAACATTATCAATTATAAATTTTATCTTAGAGTACTTTTAGCAAGATATTTATTAATATATTTATAAACTATATTAGTTCAAATACAATTGAAAAAAATCTGGTGTGAGTGGTCACACAGCACACAACTTTCTCTTACCTTTGGTTGGAGCGAATTTTGTGAAAATCTAACTGAAAAAGTACAGTGAGGGACAATATTAAGTCCAAACCCATGGGTTTTCATCTTGTGATTATTTCAATGTTTTTATAAAAGAAAATGGCAATCTTAATTGGAAATTTTCTAGGTTTGAACCATGAAAGTTTCCTTTAAAAAATATATAATATTTTTTTTAAAACATTGAAATCACAAGTAGAAAACGCATGGGTAGAATTTAATATTATCTCTCACTGTACATCTGTAAAGTACTTGTACTTTTTGCCCGATTTTGTTCAAAAGCTTCGGGTCACGTCCCAGGGGGGTACCTAACTTAAATATAAAATATCAACCTCCTAGCTCTTTTTGTTATTGAAATATTTTGTTCGCACACAGACACAGAGACACACAGACAGACCATGTCGCGAAAACCACTTTTTTGGATTCAGGGGACCTCAAAAAGTGTATATTCCATCAAAATCACGACATCGAATTTTTGACATGATCCAATACTTTCTCTCTCTATCACTTCGGAAGACACAAATCACGAGTGGGTTCGAGACTCGGACCTCTCAGCGCACTAGGATAGCTGACTTCCTTTTATCATTCCACTCTCACGTCATTCGAATGTTTAGATAAAATATTCTAAAATATAATTGTACTCTATGATAAAATTTATAATTGATAATGTTTTTCCGGTTTTAATTTCTATGCACGATTGTTCTGGGGATGATCCCAACCAGGATCGAAACGTCCACATGATGATCAATAAAAAAATGAAATACAGTCTTCTTCTCCTGTTTACTTATCTTAATTTTCAATTAAATATTTCAAATTTTTTATTAAGTTATAAATGAAATGAATGAAAGATGCTTACCTTCGGGTGGGTGTTTTTGAACTCGTTTAAGTGTTGAAGCTTTTCGAAAAGCAAGAGAAGCTAAAGAGAACAAAAGTTGATTAAGTGGAGCCGTTGTCATAACTTTGGCTACTCGTTGAAGGGCTGTGTGTTGACCAAAAACATCAAGAGAGGCGGCCTCCAGTTCAGTTGAAGTAAGCCGATAAGTTTCTTCGGTATAGGCACACTCAAGACGAAGATCATCAAGGAGACGAGACATCAACGTTAATGCCTGAGAAGCTAATGCCACAGATAAGACACCAAAACCGTGTTGTCTGCAATTAAAAGATAAAATTAATAATGAATAAAAATCAAATATTTAAAAAAAAAAAAAGCTACTGACACTTTGGTTAGGTTAATTCTACTCCCTGTGGTCTCGCGTCCTTTACTTGGTGATTTGCCCTTCTCTTCTTTTACGGTTTTATCAGTGGGTTGGATCTGATTAGAAGCTATTAATTGATTTTGTAGTCCCATAATGAGTAGCCAAGCTCCGGTCAAAATGTGATTTTGTAGAATATGTCCTCCAGCTCGAGTTGAATTACCAATGGCGGTGGAAACGAGAGAGAAAATTTCTAAAGCAGTTTCTGTTACAGCAATTGCGCTCGCCTCGGCAGAAGCATCCTCTTCTGTAGTATTGGCTTTCGGAACTGAAGTTGCTGTAAAAAAAAATTTTATTTAGAAAAATATGACTATTAATAATAAAAATTTATTTGTTCCTTAAGACATACAGTTTTGTATAGAGCTCGTCAATTACATAGATATGGAATAATTAGAATTAACAGAGAAATTTATTAAACAATAATTTATTAGAAATTGAGAGAGCTACGATCTGAAAATTGGCGACTCAAAGACATCCTTAAGGCTCCTCGGTTAAGTGGCTGAGAATCCTTGTTACAGATACTAAGACTTTGTTTTGTTTTGGGATCAATAATTCCTGACCGTTTCTTGTATTATGCAAGAGGATATTTGAGAGCTTTGGTAAACATTCTGATATAAATATGCATTTATAATCCCAAAATTTTGAGTCTCACTAATGGAATGTAAAAGACTAGTAAACAAATTTGTTTGCATAGAGAGACAATTTGAAAGTAACTCCATGCATTTTATAGGATGATTATTTGATTGTTTTTATAAAAGATGGAAATTTTTATGGAAATTATCTTCTACGTTTGAACCAGTAAAGTTTCTATTAAAAATATTTCATTTTTTTTTTAAACAATGAGAAAAAACATGGAGGTGCTTTTAACGATATCCCTCATTGAACTAGGGTAAATAAACTAAGAATATTGCTCTCCATATCAAGGACTTTAGTAAGTTTTGTTAAAAAAGACTTAAAAAGAAAAGAAGGATAGCTGAGTGATGATTGTAGAGTAAGAAAGGGCAAACTAATTATTTTCGTCGTCATTTTGGTAATACGAATTATATTTAGTTATAATATAAAAACAATTTGTCTTTGCACATTGGTTAGTGCTAGGATTCTGCTCACATCAAAATAAAGCCCAGCCACGTTATAGATTCAATTGTTATTTTTAGGCTATATATCATGCTATATATAATACAATATTATAAAAAAGAAAAAAAACGGCAATCATTCAATTGTACTATACTTATTTCAAATAAATTTCTATGATCGCTGGTCCAAAGGATGGGGGCGACGAAAATAACTAGTTTTTAATAAGTATTTGCTGATTGTGTACCCTCTCATATTCTTTAAAATCTCTTTTTTTTGGAATATGAAACCCGGCCCTATTTATTTCAATTGAGCCAATTCAATTTAAATAGATTTCTCATCTGGGACGGGACCCCTGACCTCTGTAATTCAGGAAAAAAACACAAAAATGAATAATGCAAATTTGTTTACTTGAAGCGGCAGCGGCGGCGGCGGCTGCTGCTGCAGCAGCTGCAGCCTGAGATCCTTTAGGCGAGAGCGCAGAAGTCACTCCAAGAAGACTACTTGCAGTGGCATGTGTTATAGCACAGAAAAGGCAAGCCATTGTAATTGTATTTAGTTTTTCAAGACGTTCTGTAGTCAAGGGTTCTAGTACTGGTAAACTAACTACTACACAAACAATTTGTATATCATGGAGAGCCTAAAAAAAATAATTAGAAAATGTATAAATGGAAATATTATTATATTTATAATATTATTATTACCTGTTGAACTGAATGGCGCACATGAAGGGCTCCTGAATCATTCACAGGTAATTGAAAGGATTTTCTTGATATAGCATCTCGATATTTTGAAATATAACGTGACAAATGTGGTAATTGGACACACATTTCTAGTAAAAGATCTCCAGCACGAGAAGCTTGCAAATTTGATAAATTTTTTGCAATAAATACAGACTGAAAAAAAAAATAATTCATTTTAGGGTAAGTTCAAATCAAAAGTGTCTAGCTAAGAGCCAAGTTGCCTGATTATTCGTCTAGAGATTCATATAAGTAAACAAACACCTTAAAATCTACGGGAATGGCATCATAGGGAGCTAGGAAATTAGCGAACGGAGGCGAATGCTTTTTTCTGGTTTTAAAATCTTTTTTAAAAGTGAAACTTTTTTCCATCGCCTCAAATTTTTTCATTCATCTATCGCATATCGCATTACACCGTCACCGACGACTCACATCAGGTTTTTTTACTACGCTACGAGAGTGCGCTACTGTCGCTTTATTTTTTATATTTATATATTTTTCATATATTTATTAACTATATTTTTTTGTATGATATTTATTTCTAATATTTCTTTTTCAGAATAACACAATATTTTTTGTTTTGTTTATTTGTTTTTAGACGAATAAAATAAATTTATATAATTAAATATTTATTTCAGGAACGAAAGTTAGAAGAAAACGCAGCCAAAATTTTTTCTTTAATTAAAAATATAATATTATTCCCTTCTGTTCCACCCACCCCCCAAAAAAAAAACCAAAAAAACACCTTCTCTTTTTATAAATATGTTTGAATTTAAAAAATTATTTATAAAACAATATTAAAAAAAAAAATATTTTTTTTTTTAAAAATGAAAAAAAAAGATTGTTTTTCCTTTTTCTCTTTCAAAAAAAATTATTATTCCATTATTTTAAAAAAAAAAATGTTTTGTTTTTTATCTCTCAGAGGAGGGCTTTGCCCCAAACCCAAACACCACCCTTTTAAAAAAATTTTTTAAAAAAAAAATTTTGGCTGCGTTTTCTTCTAAGTTTCATTCCTGATACAAATTCCACCAGCCATAAAATACCCTTATACTAAATATTTATTAATTCATTTACCCGAAAAAAATAAGGGTTGAAGCTTTTCGAAAAGCAAGCGAAGGTTGCTTTTGCTTAGCTTTTCCCGTTCAGTTGCATTAAAAAAAAGATGATTTATTTATTTTTAGTTTGGTTGACTACTCTCAAGCACATCAGACACTTGTGGCGCCGGCTAGACGAATAATAAATCTACCGCAAGGAAATTGGGTTTCCTATTCAAAACGAAGCGTTACTTTTCCTCCCAACAACTCCTAATCCTCTATAAAGCCCAAATTCGGCCGTGTCTTCAATATTGTTCCCACCTTTTGGCGAGGGGCGTCAAAAGACGCTCTCTCCTCCTTGGAAGCCATACAGAGGCGTGCAATTAGACTGATAGGTGATTCTACCCTTACTGCATCCCTACAGTCACTAGATCATAGAAGAAGAGTATCTTCACTATCTCTTTCTACAGGTATTACCATGGTCAATGCTCTGCCGAATTGAAATCAATTATCCCACCCAATGCAACATATTCACGGAACACAAGAGAGGCATCTTCCCAGCATCCCTATGCTGTTCAGATCACGACTAACAGAACAAAACAATTTCATTCTTCCTTTGTCCCCATGACCTCCCGTGATTGGAACAAGCTCCCTGCGTCTATCTTCCCCAAAACCTACAATCTTCAGACTTTCAAGTCTAACCTCAACAGGCATCTTCTCAGTTCCCGCAGTTGAGTTTCCCCTTTATGCTTCTCCTCTTGTTTTTATTTTCTTCCTGGCTGCATGTGACTATTGGTCATTATAGGTCTTCGGACCTTATGCACCCATTCCAAAAAAAAAAAAAAAAAAAAAAAAAATCATATCACTAATAACTAGTAAGCTAGACACCTGATGTGTGACCTATTTATATCATATATTTAGAATTAGTTTTTAAAATCTCTTTTCTTATTTTAATTTATGCAAATTATTTTTTATAATCATTAGAAATGTAAATTGCTTTTACTTTAGCTTCAAGACAGGTTGGAGCATTGGTTGCTGAGGAACCATTAGCACTTGTATTGGATGTCACTGTATTGGAGGATGCTGCAGAAGGTTGGACTGGAGTAGAAGGCTCATTAACATCTGCTGTGGTACTTGAGGAAGTGCCATTGGCAGCGCTATTAGAGCCAGTTATTGCTCCTGAGGTTCCAGAGGTTACACTTGCAGCGGTGACTGAAGGAGCAGTTCCACTATAAAATTCAAATCAAATCACATTAAACAAAAATCATATGGAAAAATGTTAGTTAAGGGCTTCAGGAAGCAAGCTGTTCGCATGCTTTTGCTTAAAAGATGCCTTTAGGGGTCTTAAAAATTTGGCCAAAAAGTCCACTATTACGAAAATTTGCCAACAGATGGCAGGATGGTAGGGCTATATTTAATCTCAAGCATTTGGTTGATTTTCGTTGATCTTTTAATAATTAATAGTTAATAAATATTATTATAAATTATATATCATTTATAACAGCATAAAAATATATAAATATAGTAGGGTGGTTAAAAAAAACACTTTTTTAGATTTTGACCAGGGCATTGCTCAAAAGTGGTTAAAACCCTCCAAAATTGGTTTATTTCATTTATTTCAATTGTATTGGATACCAATCAATTTGAATAAATAGGGAAAGGGTCTAAATGGCCTCCGATGTCGATAAAGGTCTTAAATTAAATTAAAAAAAAATACATATATATCCTGATCCAAAAAATCTGCTGTGACAAGCACAGAACACAACTTTCAATTAGCGAATGCAAATGTTTCATAACTTCCAACTTTTAATTGAAACTATTGGTTCGAAATTCCTATAAATATAAAATTTATGCTTAGTTATTTTTAGGTTCAGTTTTTTAGATCTTCCATTTCAGTATGATTTATTTTTATGTAATTTTCTCGAAATATAAGCATAATATATGAAATTTATTTATTTCAATAAAAATCAATGGTCGAAATTGGATTAAAACAGGTTTAACCTGTGGTTTTAAACCATCCTGGTTTTAACCGAACCACCCTGAAATATAGACTTAAGGCGGCCATACACGGCAGGTCCAAAATCCAAATTGGCCCGGCACCGATCCAAAACTCGCCGTGTATGGGGAAACCGAGTTGGCTCGGCGGCCGTTAGTTGGCTCGGTTGATTTCCATCCGAGCCAAAATCCACAGAGCCAAGTCCACGAGCCTTGGATTTGTCCTCGCCGTGTATGGCAGTTCACCGAGCCAAGCCAAAACTTGTGCAGCGTTGCCAGATTCATATTTCTTTTTTTTAGATCCTTTTGATATTTTTTTTAAATTTTCTGAAGAGATTTTAATTAGGATAATTATTTAAATATTTTTTAAATCATTTTTTTTTAATAAAATTTTGAAAAAGTACTAAAATTAAGATAATTATGAGTGACATGTCATTTGTTGGGGGAAGTTCAAATGATCAATGGTAACCATTCATCCCGCATTTTTCGGGGCAATTTTGCATTTTGATTCAATGATCCACAAAATGTCCTACATTTAATTTGTAACCGTTTCTTCACTTGTGTTTAAGATTTAAATAAAAATTTTCAATTTATAAAAATTATTTAAATTATTTATGATATGAAAGATGACATTATATTGGGATATTTTTATGCAATTTTTCATTTTGTTGTATTAAACGAAATTCTATTTCAAAAAAGGCACAGATGTAACGAGCTACAAAAGGTTTTTTTTTTTTTTTTTAAACATTCACACTTTTTTTCTCATTCACACTCACACTCGCACACACATTCACACAGTCTTTTCGGCAACTTAGGCCATTTAAGACATTGACGATAACCGTTGTAATTAATATATCAATTTGGGGTCAGGCATTTCTATTTAAGGCTACAAAAGGTTGTTTTTCCTTCTATAAAGGATTTAAATAAACATTTTTTATTTATTATTTATATGGTGACATATTATCTGATATTATTAAACAAAATCATTTAATAAATTCTATTTGTTTTTTCTTGTTGTATCTTCCTTATAAAAAAATATATATTTTTTTGGCATTTTTATTTTGTTGTATTAGGTACCGATTTGACAATTTACTAAGAGACTAACCTTTATTTACTCTTAAATGTCAAATTTCAAACGGGCCTGCTTGGCTCGCCGTGTATGACCCCCTATTTTGATCGGTCGAAAAATGACTCCACAAATTGCTCGCTAAATGACCTGCGGTATGCGCCTTTATAAGCGATCTGATGATGCCGGCTGTTCGACTAGCCTGCCATCTTTTGCAAGAGTGCTGAACTATTTGGCCGTTAATTTTTAAATAAATAAATTTATTTTTGACTTGGTCACCAGTTTATTTAATTATTATAGGTTGGATATTAATGATTTTTACATTTTTAGATTAAAAAAAAATTAAAATTTTCAAAAGATTTTTTTCGCTTTTTCTATAAATATAAAAAAATATTTTTTAATTAATCGTAATTAAGAAAAAGCATTCTATTAAGTAAAATGCTCACGAATTTAAATCATTTTAAAAAAACCGCACAAAACAATACTTGTCTCCGTATTTTGGGACTAAAGATTCAAATATTTGAACCTCCTGAAGCCCTGAAGCCCCTTAATATAAAAAAAAAAGAATTTACCCATTGGAGCCCGTAGTTTGTCCATTAATTGCATTACTTGATGAGCTCGGACAAACATGAAGGGGTGTAGTGAGTTGTTGCAGTATTAAAGCAGCAAGATCGGTGCCCGTTCCTGTTCGTTTGCTTGATATTTCTTTACTTGAACTAGGTGTCGTCGATTCTTTGTCGACAGCTGGATTGGTTCGTATATAAGGTGGGAGAGAAGCACTTTTCATGGTAGCGGTCAATGAAAGTTGTTCGGGTCGTGTAAGTTGTCCTTCGCCGGTACATAATGCTCTTATGGCCAATAATAATTGTTTTGCGCTTAAAGTCGAAGTTGGTGTTTCGGAGCCAGGGGATGAAGCCGATGTCGCTTGCAAACGTCTTAAGAGATATCGTAAGAGAATTCGACATCCTTGTCCCACAGGTTCCAATTGGGTTTTGCATACTAAACAAAAAAATGTATAAAAATTAATTAAAAATTTATTATGGTATCTGAAGCTATAAATAATAACTTATTTATTTATTATTATTAACCATTGATCCATGAGTATTTATTTATACCAAGAAGTTTAAATAAATATCATAGACTGTCTATGATTCGAATCCATACCACTTGACTTATAAAGGTTATAAGTGTGTGAGTGTGAGCTTGTTTATTTTTTGGATGAGTCAACAAAAAAAGTTCAGAGGTAAAAGATTAAATTCTTTTGCTAAGGATTTGGGGGGTTTCTTATCGTCCGAGAGAAATTTATTTCAATTTAATTGGCTAGCAATAGAACGAACGAAATATATTGGGATGGGGTCTAAATGGTCTCGGATGCGTAAAAAGATCTTAAACAAATTTAAAAACTTTGCTTTTTTTTAAATTCTAATAGGTGAGTCATGTCTCATGATTTACCAAACCGAAGTAAAAACAGATGAAAATTCTATTTTCAGTCAACGAACGGTCTCTCTCACTAGACTGTACTTACACTATGATAATTATTTTATTGTCGACTTCAGAAAAGTAGTTAAATTACAATCAACATGTTTCATAAAAAAAATTGTCATTTTTTACTTTTTTCTATTCTACCTACTGGCGTAACTAGCATGGATGACATCAGGTGGGGAAAATTTACCACTACAATCCTTGTTAGTGACTAATTGTAAAAATTTATCTCTCAGCATAAAAAAATTATGAAACCAAAAATTGACAAATTGTCATGACAATTTAACAAAAATGTCATTTTTTATTTGACATTTATGTCAAGAGTCAATTTTTATGAAACATGTACTTGACAAATTGTCAAATTGTTGAGTTGCCTGTCATTGTCAGCTTTGTGAAATAGGACCCAAGAAGAAAATGAGGAAAAATAATTAAGAGAGAATTAAGAGAGAATCTAACAGTAAAAAGATGCCAAACTAGATTAGATTTGAAAGTGTGGAGATTGTGGGTTTTGGAAAAAATTGAGGCAGGTAGCGTTAGCTTATGATGACAAGGAAAGACTGAAAAAATCAAGTATTCCCCTTGCCTAAGATAATTAATCTAGTGGTAGTTTTAAAATAACTCAGACTTAATCTCGTAAATGGTTTTTTTCTTACTTCTAGGAAAGGCCGATAAAGGAAGAATCCATGAAATAATTTTTGTTATAGCCTTGGAAGAAATTGTAAGTATATCATTAAGATTTGAAGAAATTTTACTTTTTTGTCTTAGCAATATTAAGATTTTTTTATATTATAAATTTTATTTTATATTTTTCTTGGTTCATTGGGAGGGTGAATCTCCCCTCGCCCTAAAGCTTTTATATGATAATTTATAATTATAATAAATATATCCATCCAATTAGCTATCAATATGTCTTTTATTATAAAGAATAGTCATGTCATGAGTGAACAAGTTTGGAAATAGAAGATATGAAAATAATTATTTATCTATTTGTTAATCTAAATTTATTACTCAGTAGTTTGAAAATATCATATAATTAATAATTTTAGTGGAAATGAGGATTAGGTGTTTATTAAAAGAGAGAAGGATGAATAGCCACTTCTAGAAGAAATGAAAAGTTTGATATATGGCTGTAGTTATGGCCATTTTGGATTTGATATCTGGAAAAAAATTATAAGGATATTTGATTCAAAAAATCGATTAAAGTTAATAGCCTCCGCATGCTATTTAAATAAATGTTTATTATTTTCACGCAATGGATTCTTCTTAGTCGGAAAATAAAAAATTTTGATAAAAATTAGGGTTAAATGTTCAAGGAGAGAGTGGAGGAAAATTTTCCCTCTTTCCTCGAGGTCAATATTTGAAGATTGTATATTCAAATGAATATCTGGGATCTGAACCCATTCTTATATAATTTGTAAATATTAATTAATATAATAAATTAGATTTATTTTAGAAATCGAATTGTTTAAAATTTCACCACAAAAATAAATATTATGTAATATTACGCAAATGTCAAAAAAAGATCAATTTCAATTTGAACAAAATAAACTTATGAATAAAATTGATTTTGAAAAATTATTAAATATTTTAAGAGTGTTACTTTTATAAAAATTCCAATGTTCCAATTACGTACAAGTTTTAAGTTAATCATTACAATTGAATTTTTCAAGTTATAATTATATTATAAATTTATAAAATAAAGAGAAGTAATCAAAAGAGAATTAAATGAGGAAAATTAACGTATTCAAGGAAGTTAAAGATGACAGTTATGTCTACGGCCTATAAAAAAAAAAAAAACTTACATGATCCTGCACATGAACTTATATAGTCAGCAGAAAGTGCTGCAAAAGTCGAATAAAATGGTTCATATTCTTCTTCTTCTTTTTTAAATTCACATTCACTGAAAAGACAAAAATTGATAGGAAGGGTTTAGTATTTTTAAACAAATGAAATACAAAAATCAATATATTTGGAAAGGAATTTTAATATAAATACCTTTTAATAATAGCTTTAACTAATTCGCCAATATCATTTTTATTGAAAGAGCCATAGGAAGCAGCCAAAATTGGTTTAACAATTGAAGACCACTCAACACCGCTGCTGGACGCAGCCATTTTTGTAAGAATATCTTGAAGCCGATGCCGATGTCGATGCCGATGACTCGGCTTCGTCGTCCAGATTTTTGTAATCATTGCTAACTTCACTCTGTGACGTGGACCTCATTCCAAATTTTTTTTTTTTTTTATTTCCTCACCTTTAAAATTAAATTATTCAAAGTTCGTATATTGAATTAAAATTAAAAAATATTTACAAATAAAAAAGTCAATAAACAAAGAGATATGAACTAGATATAAACAAAAAAAAAAGTCAAAATTAATTTTACGAGGCAAATACAAATAATTTAATACTTATCGCATTAATTTAATATATTTAAATGTTTTGCCTTTCAGTACCTTTTCTTATTAGGTTTATAATTATGAAATATCTTTTTTAATTTTTAAGACATTATCAGCAAATTAAATATTTACTATTTTATTTAATCAAATTAAATATCATAATTTTTGTTTGTGAATTTTGAACCGTTTATGTTGTAAATAAAAATTTTAACGACCATGGGCGTAACTATGAGCCCCCCCCCCCCAAGAAAAATTGAGACAATATGGGGCCTTCCAGGTTCCCCGGAGGATGGCTCCCCCAGCCAAATTATCTAGCTACGCTCATGTCAACGAGGACCGTTAGCTCTAAAAATATTGAGCTAGATTTTTGTGTAAAATATTGAATGGTCGTGGACCCTTGAAATTACACAAAAATATTGTACATTTCTTTGTAGATTAAACTTTTCGCAATGGAAGGACAAAATATTGACGGGTCTGCAAAAATTTTCAAAACTTTTGAACGCTCCATAAAATATTGGATACCCCATTTTTGTGCATTTTTTCACACTTTCAATATACCTATTTGCAAAAAGACATCTTCAAAATTTTGAGCAAATATTTTGCCAGTGTGAAATTTAGAGAAAGTATTGGTTTCATGTCAAAAATTCGATGTCGAGATTTTAATGGATATACCCGTTTTGAGGTCCCTGAATCCAAAAAAGTCGTTTTCGCAATATGGTCTTTCAGGGTGGGTGAACAAAATATCTCAAGAACGAAAAGAGCTATGAGGTTAAAATTTTATATTTAAGTTAGTCATCCCCCCTGGGACGTGATACGAAGATTTTGAACAAAATCGGCCAAAAAGTACTTATACTTTACTAATGTACTTTTTCAGTTTTTTTCCGATTTTCTCAAAATTCGCTCCAACGATTTTGATTAAAATTCAAAAATCAATTATATTTTAGATGTATATTCTCATTTTTCATTTTCCGATTGTCCCCCCTCAAATATACAGCATATGCAGTAGTTGGCAGACCAGAGGAGGTGACTAGCTAGGGAGAGTAGCAAGCCTAAAAATGGAACATTTGCGATTAACAGAGAGAAACAAGAACAATTATAAGCTTTTTATTAAAGTAATAATAATAATACAAAATATATTTTTTCCTAGTTGAGACTTTTTAAAAGAAGCTAGCAATAAAGGGCCTGCTGAGAAAAATAAATTTATTTAATGATCAAATTTTTGTGTGACGAAAATAAAAGGAAGGGATTATTTTTTATTTCTTAAAATAACTCTGAATTTTTTCCAGGAATAAAAACATTTGAAAAAATAAAATTTAATAATAATATGAAAATTCTTTGAAGATTTCGTTAATGAGAAAAAAGAAACCTAAATTTTTGTTTGATTAATAAAGAAATTGTTATCAACTTATAACATATCATTTTTCTCTAAAATTTAGATAAATATAAAGAAATTAATACACTGGCGCATCAAAAACAACTTAACACCATGTTTCTTCTTAATAAGAGAGACCTATTCTAACCATCCTTAATTATACTGTAATTTATTAAACATTTAATATGAAATATTTTTAACACAAATCTATATATATCATTTTAATAAATAATTACAATTTAAACGAAACAAAGAAAAAATGTTGAAATTTTGCTCCACCATTCCTTCATATATGTATAATTGGTTGACATTTCATTGTAGCTCTGATAGACTAATAGTCCAAATCAGAACCGAAACGTTAGCAATGGTTTGAAATTTAATTTTGAACCACATTAGTATTTTTATTAGAAATTCTTATAAAAACGAAATTTTTAATTAATTGTTAAATTTACTTGGATTTGTATAAGATATTTCATATTAAATGTTTCTTAAATTAGAGTATCATTAAGGTAGGTTAGAACAGGTCTTCTGAAGAAGAAACAAAATGTTACGTTCTTTTTGACGAGCCGCATATATATTATTAATTTCAAGATTCAACTGCTTTTCTAAACTGACCAACTCTTCAATAATAAAATAAAATTTCATTCGTTAAATGGAAATGATTTTAACTATTAATATGACTTCATGTAGTTTTTGTTTTTAATTTGTTTAAGGTCTTTTTCGCAATCTTTTTCGGTATCGGAGGTATTTAGACCCCATCCCTTTCAATTGATTGGTATCCAATTCAATAGAAATAAATTTTTCGCTTGGAACGGGATTTGAGCCCTTTCTGTAGTTAAATTTGTTTTCAAATTTGATCTCCCCGGTAGCTATCGGTATTATGTATATTAAAATCTCTATATAATAAAGTTATACCCCTAAATAGCTTCAGTAGCAGTTTTTTTTTTTTAATTCAATCAAAAAAAAAAAAATTTGATCTCACTGTTTCACATCAGAAGTTGCACATCTTAGGCCAAGGAAAGAAAATAGAATCTGGAGCAAAACGCAATTTATAGCTGTGATGTTAAATTCGAAGGGTAGAAAAATGAGAGACACAGCTACAGTTTTTTCTTTATTTATACGGATCCGAACCCGCGCCTCTTGCTTTTAAGATGATCAATAGTGACATTTGTCAACATCTCTAACCACTCGGCTGTCACGGGGGAGGGTGTAACTAAATATAATGACAATATTAAAGAGTTGATTCTTGTTACAATAGTCTATTTCGTGTTTATCGGTAAACATTTCTAAAAAAGGCATGATTACAGACAACATCAAACCAAAAATATTTGATGAGAAAAATAACTATTTTACATTTAAAAGTCGATATGATTTATGATGATTATTGTCTGGACGTATATAATTGATTTTATCTTATCTTCTAAAACATGTAGTGATTTAAATCTCAGTCTCAAAAACAATATATAATTGAAATATTTAATCAATTATTTTATAAAAGAATATTATTTTGACTAGAATAAAAATTCATTTTAAAAATTTAAAATTGTTAGCCTAAAACCTTAATTGTTATCTTGGTGGTTCGTCATAAAACACATTGTGTTTTCCATGTTCAAAAACACAAGCTTGAACGGAAGCATAAACAATTAAAAGACGCCTGTCCAGAGCTTCGAGATGATTATTTGTAAGAACAGGCGCAATGTGACTTGACTCGAGAAGAACTTCTAATGACGTTCCTAAAATATTTCCAGAAAATTGTACTAAACGAGTCCAAGTGCGTTTTCTTATTCTGAAACAAAAACAATAGGAAATTAACAGAAGTTACAAACTTCAAAAAAGATGTTCTAGTTCATCCATCCAGTGACCTTTTCTGTTTCCGCAAGGAAAAGTATATTGAAGTTTGATTTCAGACCAAATTGTCAATTAATGTGGGCATGTTTATTTTTTCTTATTGGTGTGCCAAACGTCCCAAAATGAAATGTCAACTGCATATGAAGGAAAATGTATTTGTTGGTGTGGTTCAGTGGCCTGGGAAGGCGGATGACCTTTTAACAATAATGAAGCGTTTTTTTCTGGGGGGCGGGGGGGGGGGCTTGGGCCCCATGGAGTCCGCGCCTATGGTGGCTTTTATGGTCATATAGATATCCAGTACAGAATAATAGCAATTATTCGATAATTTTTTGCTTAAAAAATGAGGTTTTTTGAGAAAAAAATTGATTTTAGAGTTAATTAATCGCGATTTTTTATTAAATTTAAGAGGTTTTTCTTTCTGCACAAATTGACATCACATTTAGTCTGATCTGATTACTTTTCTCGCAATAGCAGTCAGAATAAAATCTATCTGAATTTTTTTTTCATATTTTGTAGCGTAATCTTGAATTTATTACAAAATACTTACATGCAACATTGATACAAAGGAGCCAATATATCTATATGATCCACAGATGGATTTCCAAAACTAAAAAAATGAAATTCTTAATTAAAATAACGATTACAAAAAAAAAAAAAGTAACAAGAGGGAAAACAAACAAACCTCTTTCCATTGTCCAAAAGCAATACCGTAGATTGAGAAAAATTTTCAAACACTTCATAATGGTGTCTATCACCATTATCAATAAGAAAATCAAAAATAGAAGTATCTACTAAATCTAACAACCTAGAATTTAATTCCGGATTGTAAAGTTTTGTGAATTTGACTTTATCGCAATAATGTTCATCCATTTCCCATCTGAAAAAAGTTCATTTGTGAACATTAGTAAAAGAAACACATTTATAAAATTGATTTCTATTACCTTGCAGAATAATCACTTTTATAAGTTCTTTGCCAAGGATTTCGGAATTTTTTTAATTTATACTGATCAGGGAGCCATAATATCAGAGCTCCTTCCATTAAATCTTGTTTAGCACAAACAGGATCTTGAGGCGAACAATAATAACAAACACCATAAAAACAAGTATTGTTTCCTAAAAAAAAATTCCAACAAAATATATTAGCAAATAGAATAAAGGAAGCGATTAGCCGAGGGGAGCTGAGCAGTTAAACTTATAATCCTGAGCTGAAGACAACTCGAATTCAAATCCACCTCATTGCAAAAAATTATCCAACTCTAGAGAGCTTCCTCCTGAGGAAGGAAACGGACCTCAGTATTATTCCCATGAAAGTAAAATAACTAGGAACCGACCGAATATTCGGTTTCGGCCAGTTTCGGCCAAAAAGTAGCCGAAACCTGAGACTGAAAAGATGGGATGAGACTCGCATGAAAAAAAAGGTCAAATAATTTGCAAATGCGGAAAAGGTGCGGAAAAAAATTTTGTCTCCCTAAAAAAAAGGTAAAATGATTTTCACGGGAGGGGAAAAAATTTCCCCAGGGCAGAAAAAATTTCAAAAAAGAAAAAAAAAAGGTAAAATACAAGTTTCGGTTTCAGTTACGGTTTCGGCCGAAACCAAGAGTAAGGCCGAATATTCGGTTTCGGCTGAAAATCTTGTTTCGGTCGGACCCTAAAAATAACACATTTGGGTAACCACATCGTGTCAAACTGAAGAGACAGATAAGGTATTCCGGCATTTTTGGAATCGGGCATAAGGGCGGATAGGCAAGACACTACTGTATATAAATGAAAGCAGTTTCAGTTTGTTTGGTTAAAGTAGATTTCTAAAGAGGGGGACGAGATGGGTGTTGAATAATTTTTTTTCTAAATAGGGATGTAAAACAGTTTGGGGAACCAGATTAAAACCTAAATAGTGAGGGGCAATATTAATTCTTTACCCCCATATGACTATTTCATCATTAAAAAAAAAATATAAAAAAATTTTAATTCAAACAAAGAAAATTCCGAAAAAGATTTCAATCTTCAACCTCACTTTACAAACAGTGACGACGAAGACAGCTGCAGCTCAAAAATTATTAATAATAATTTTCCTCCAAAAAACCATCTTGAAAATTAATCTTCTTTTATAAAAACAATGAAATAATCAAATGGTAAAACGCTTCGGGGAGATTTATTATTGAACCTCACTACCGTGATGAGTACCTTCTTGAAAGAAAGTGTCAAGAAGTCCTTGAGAGGCAACAGGCATAATTTCTTTCCTTAAATTAATTTTTCTACCCACAGTAAGCGGACTACGATTAAACCCAAGTAAAGTACTCAAATGAAATGCAGCTACTTCCGCATTATGTCGATCTTTGCCTGCATATACAGGCCCTTCAATAATTTCACTTCGTGGATACCTTGAAAGAAATATTCTTAATTAATATGAGAAATAATTTATTGTCTTAAAAACAAAAATTAATTCTAATACCATTGTGGCTTAAAAATTGCTTTTTGATTTCCTTCTAATGTAAGTAATAATTTAAGTTGGGTGCCTCGATGAGCATTCTCGGCTTTGACAATTTTAGTAGAGCACAGTGTTCGTAAAACATTTCCAAGTTCTGGAGCTGAAGTCGGATGAAGTTCTAAAGGACTTACCCACTAAAACAAAGAGAAGATGTTTATGTGAAGAGATTTTCAACTTGACTTATTGCCTTATTTTTGCTCAGTCAGCGATATCAAAAAAACCTTGCCGACATCATTCGTATGGCTCGGCAATATATCCGTGATGCCTGCAATATGGCCCGCATTGTTACTAGTTGCCGGCAAGGTTTTTTGATATTGCTGACTGAGCGAAAATAAGGCAATGTTGCCAAAACATTGCTGAGACATATTGGGCTATACAGTGCCCAGGAATATTTCGGCAACACATTGCCCAAAAATATTGCAGGGCAATGTGCATTTTTTGTTGCTCGTTTAATGGCCCCTTTATATACACGTAAATAAGTCATGACCGATTGTATTAATTTAAAAAATTCACAAAAAAAGGCCTTAATACCTTGGTTATCTTTTGTCATTGGTCTCATTTGAATTTATTAATTTTATAAATATAATGTTATTTACCTTTTTTGCAAGATTCCAATAACTGATAGATATATGATCATTTCTTTTAATGTTATCTAATAATTGTTTTAAAATTAATTTTGAATCTTTTCTTATAGTCTTAAAGCTCGCAGGTAATTTAGTTAAAGAATCATAAATTTTATTGGAAGCACTGATTGTAGCATTTCTATGATAAATAGGCTTAGAAGTCCTTTTTGTAGTCGCTGAAAAGGACTTTTTTTTCGTTGAAGGAATTGAATTCACATCGGAAACACTTTGCTGTAAATGAAAAAAAAATGTTATTTATTATTATTATTATATTTATTGTATAAATAATCATTACCGGTTTGTTATATATACTCTCTGTTTTGCTTGGATATCTATCCTCTACAATAATATATATAAAATAAATATTAGCAGAAAGAACGAGAAAGAATAAACATGCCAGAGAAATAATTGTATATTGTCTACGAAATATCTAGAATAGATAAATAAAAATTATAAGCAAAAATTTATAACATGACATTTTGAATAAGATAATTAAAACTTTACCATATTTCTCTGTCAAACATTTGATATTATTGATTATTTCCTCAAAAAGAGGAAATTTGTTAAATTCAACATAATTCTAGTAAATAAACAATGAATAAGTAAATTCATTTTCATTTAATCATTTTGATCCGATTTTGATTGCAAGCCAAGTTGTGTCAAGTTAAAAAAAAAATATTCAAAGAAAATACGAAAAGCGGAATTTTTAAAATTTAAAGCGTTTTTTACTTTCTCTTACCCTATATATGAAATATATTATTTAATTATGTAATTGAAATGCTAAATTAATCATTTTAACATGTTTTCAACAGAAATATAAAATGAAAATTTAATCCCTGAGAATATATAGGTTATATCACAGGAAAAAATTTATGAGATATCAAGATAAGGGAATTTAATGTTTTTTTTATTTAATTAAGAAAGGTCTTAACCCATTTTAGAAATCAAGTTTTTTTATTTAAATAGGAATTGAAAGAAAATTTTTCTTTTTTGGAATTGTGTATATTAAAAAATAATTTCTATTATAAAATTTTTTTTTTATTAGAAACCACTGAGGACTAAGAAATTTGATGGGGTTGAATTTTAATTTAGTGGCGGGGTTCTTTACCAAAAGGCAGGAAGGAGGAGATCATTAATGAAAGATTGAAATTTTCGTAGTAAGATTTTGATCTCTGGGCATAAATCTTTAGTTGTGGAGGGGGAGGGGATCTTCCTACGCTGGAATCCAGCGCTAGGATTCAGCGTAGGGAGATCCCCCCCCCCCCACACATCAAAACTAAAGATTTCACAAAACAAAAAATTACCAACTAGTATAAAGTAGCAAAGAGACATGAAGGTGAAAAAGGTAATTATTTCTTTTTAATTTCATTGTATCTATTTATATAATTCGCTAATGTCCGTCTGTCAGTCTGTCTGTCATGCTCTGTTTGATCAAATTCCCGTTGGAATTTTGAAACGAAATTTTATATACTTAAAAAGGACCTTCTAGGGAAATACAGGAAAATTATTTTGATCCCGAAATTCCTATAATGTTTTTGAGTTACGGTATTAATTCTTAAAGTATAGAGAAATATTTTTATATTCTTTGCATATGTGTATTCTATGAATGTAAACAAATCTTCAAGTAGGCACTGGAATGGAATAATAATTTTATTTTCATAATTAAGAAAAGGCGAGGGTCCGCCGCAGGTGGGCCCGAGCCAGCTGAGGGAGTTCCAGGCGGGGCGAAGCCTCCCTGTCTAGAGGCGAAACCCACGGAGGCACGGCTTCTCATTTTTAAGAAAAGGCGAGGGACCGCCGTCCTCGAGCCAGCTGGCGGGGGGGGGGCCTAGGGGGATGAAGACCCCCGTCAAGGCGGGAAAATATTGTGTCGCATGCCATTGGTGACCTACGCTATAAAGTAGAACTAAAAAAAAAAAAAAACGTGAGAAAGATAACAATAAATTAAAATAAAAAAATTAAAAATTGTACTAAACAGTAAAAAAAAATGAATTTCTTAGACTTCCTTAAAGCATTTAAAACATCATGTCAGGTTTTGCTGACATACTGAAAAAAGGAATTGCATTAAAGCGCCTGTTCAGTTTTTCATTGAAGGAATTACCTCAATAATGTTTTTTAGCGGTTTTTTGGGCATCTGAGGCCATTATAGCCTCTCAAATTAATTGATAGCTAAAATGAATATAGAAGAATTGCACAGATGTCTTTTAGTGTATTTTATTTGGATGTTTCCACGCAAATATGAAGTCTGATTTTTATTCAGGCTTGAAGGATATAATTTCCATTTATAGAAGTTCCCAATGGGTCATAAGACTAGTCCTTGAGGAGATAAAAAAAATATTTCCCTGATGAAGTAGAGCACAAATGATCAAGGATGGAAGAAGTTGTTCCTGTTTATCGTTAAAATCCGAAGTCTCAATAGAAATGTCGTACCATATCAGTAGGAGGGATGTAGATTCTGACGTAGAGGGCGATCTCGTGGTGGTTATGCAATTCTATAGCTGCAGATCAAGAAGCACATATCTCCTCCACAGTGCAGTAGTCTCTTTCCCAAGTTCCACTGGACCAGACTCAAGCAGCAGCGATGGCAAAATCTCTCTCAGGTTTGCTTGCTTTCGTCTCTTCATTTTTTTTATAAATCTATCAAACAAAAAAATTCGAGAATTACTAATTAATTAATAAAATTCAATAAAAGATTTTTTATTCTCATATGATGGTTTGTCATTTTCTTTTCAAAAAAAAAAAAAAAAAAAAAAAATTACAAAAATAAAATTTTTATTTTTTTTACTTTCATTTTGTGATTTTTTGATTTCTAGACGTTTAGAGATAAGATTAGATGAAAATAAAAATTTTTTGTCAGACGCTTAAGAAGAAAATTTTTCGCCCTTCTCCTGATCCAGGCTAAAATTTTTGCTCTTTTCTGGGGTAATCCAGCAACAATGCGCTGCTATACTTGCATATGTATTATTAAACTTTTTTAAAGTTATTATTTTGGAAAAAAAAAAGTTTTGCTGTCTATAAAATTGAGTTTATTCTCAAAATAATATTGATTGATAATGGATTAAAAAAAAAAAAGAGGACAATCTAGCAAATAATAGAGAGGGCCTGACCTCACCAACTAGCGCATGCCCCTCCCAGTTTGGTTTAGTTACGTTTTTCCCTTTCTTTGATAACCTTTCTCTTGATCCTAGTTAAAATTCTCATTGGCTAAACGAACTATATTTTGAAATTAAATTTTTAAGATTATTATTATTATTTTTTTTTTTTGTTTTTAAATTGTGAAATACTTTAAATCGCAATTTCAACGCTAAAATTTTTAAAATCCGAAAAAGTCTTCATTTGGTTGTCGGGGATGTAATTAGCAATATTTCTTTAGGGGAGGGATTCTAAATAATTTTCTTTTTTTTTTTAACGAATTTGCTCTTTTTATTAACAACTTTTAGACACTCTGTTGGCACAATCACAGTCAACTTGTTTATTTTATATAGAACACTGCATCCATCAATAGATAAATTGTTAAAAACTAAGATCCAATTTGATAAAAGTCATATATGGTTTAAGTTGCCGAAAAGACTGTGTAAATGTGAGTGTGAATGAGAAAAAAGTGTGAGTGTTTCCCAACCTTTTGAAGTCCACGGCACCCCAAAGGTGCGTTGGGAATCACATTACACACTAGGGGCACCCTTCCTTTTTTCCCCTAGCAAGACGAAATGTTTTCCGCCCTGCGGAAAATTTTTGCCGCTTACGTTTAAATCATTTTTTTTTTGCAAAACTTTTTTTTTCCCGCCTCTTTATTATTTATTTATTTTTTTTTTTTTTTTTGTTCATCTAAATATCTCGCGACACCCCTTAGCCATTCTCGCGGCACTCTTGGGTGCCGAGGCACACCGGTTGGGAACCACTGGTTTAAAAAAAAAAGATCCAATTTGGCTTCAATTTTTCAATTTATTTATTATCAATTAATGTGCCAGGGCTGACGTTTCCGTCGCATATAGGACCATCCTCAGGTCCAAGCCATTTTCAATCCTCTAGTGGTCATATTGGCAAAAGACATTATTAATTTAATAAATCTAATGGCCAAATTCGATAGAGTGTATGTATTATGAACAGAGAGTAATATTTATAATAATGTCTTTTGCCACTATGACCACTAGAGGATCAATATACAGTATTGACAATGGCTTTTCGGATCCCAGGCAGTCCGATGATTTTAGTTAAGCTATTCGGATACCAAATAATAATGCCTGGACCCCTAATATGTATATTAATCTCTATAACGGATATCGTCAAAGTCTTAAATGGCCTAAGTTGCCGAAAAGACTGTGTGAATGTGTGTGTGAGTGTGATTATATATAAACTAGACTTCCTACCGAGTAAAATTATAAATAATATGATAAACATCTGACCATTAGGGAGGGCTCTAGAGGAGTGGGGAAGGGCAAAACCTTTTTCTTAAATAGTGGATGGGCAAAGTTTTGCGCTCGGCTTACTTAGTCCGACCCATAGGCGCCGGAACTGGGGGGGCAGGGTACATTGCCCCCCTGGCATCCCTTTAGGGGGGGGGGGACAGAGGGGGCAAAATTTCTTCTTTATTTCATTTATTTTTAAAAATGATATATTTTTACTTTTGAAAAATAAAATCTTCTAAATTAAAAAGGAGTAAGAAAATTCATTTTTTTACAAATTTTTTCCAAAAATTTTTGATAAAATCACTAGCAAATTTTTTAAAATTTTAATTTTATTAAAATTGTGATTTTATTTAAGATTTTTAAAGTTTTATAGTTGATTTGTTTTTTTTTTATACCATTTAAACATAATCAAATTATTTTAATTTTCTAAAAAAATTTTTTGCCCCCCCTGATTCGAATTCGTTCCGGCGCCCCTGGTCCGACCCCTTTATTAATTATCAATTTAAACGGGCTTGTTCGTCACTGTCCAGTCAAAAAAAGGTTCTATTATTCTTATCAATTTGACAAGCCAGTTTGATACGCGCATTTCATTTAGTGTGGTAAATGTGAAACTGAATTGGCTGCCATGGTATCAAAATATAAATACTTATAAATTTTACATCTTGAATCCTAAAATATCGGCTGGAAACTATAATATATAGTCGACACGAAAAAATCTGGTGTGACAAGCACAGAACACAACTTTCAATTACCGAAGATAAGAGAAAGTTGTGCGACAGTCACTCCAGATTTTTTTTTAGCCTAATCAGATATTTTTGACAATGCATTATATATGGTAATTACTTTCATTATCTTATTTTTCTTTAGGCGATTTCAAACGTTGAGTATGTTAACGTGGACATTTGTTAGTTCAGTGATTGGCTGACATTTAGAAAAGATTTAATCCTCCTGTTTTAACTAGTAACTTTGATCAAAATAAATAAAAGATAATTATCATAAATATTAATGAATTATTGTAATCTGTCATTATCAAGGGATTACAATTAATTGATAAATTAAGATAGAATTCAGAAAGGATCGAATCCAAGAGTAGCAACGATGCAGAGCATGTAGCTAAGAGGCTTAAAAAAGATGGATTCAAATTCTTGCCTTTCTTCACTCAAAGGTGAACATTATTTCGATGAAACTCCCTCAAGCTCTTCTGAAAGAAGAGAGGGATTTTGAAATTATTAATAAAAAGTTTTTCATTTTTGTTTATTTATATTAATATATAACTATTAGATGTAGTTTGTGACATCAAATCCATTTTTTATTTTTCCTTTTTTTTTGCAGAATATATTGAAGGCGCGTTATGTGCTCTGTTTGATGATCTTTGTTGGTTTTATGAACATTTTCCTGCTCCGTTTGAATTTGAACATTGCCATTGTTGGCATGGTGAATCGTACAGCAACAACGAGAATAGATATTAACCAAAATAACTCGGAATTCGGATCGATCGAATACTTCACCTTGCAACAATGCATCTGAACAACAACAACAACAACTATCAAATGACACACGGAAATACACGAAACAATCGAAATTGATCTCGAGGTTAGCTATTGGTTAAAATTTTTTCATTTTTCACGATAATGAAACTAAATCTATTAATTATATTGTGGGAACGGATGAACCATTCTTTTTCGAATTGATTTATAATTATTATTATGAGATTTTTTAATTATAGACCAAGACATTTTAATTTATTAAAATATAAATACTATGTAGTTAGACGCGCAATCATCAAAGCTAATGTTTACATAAAAAGCATGATGATACAATAGGATTTTAAGCTTTCTCTATACTACCTATGTATATATGTAATATATATATAGAGAGAAAGTATTGGATTCATGTCAAAAATCGATGTCGAGATTTTGATGGATCTTCACGTTTTGAGGTCCCTGAATCCAAAAAGTGGTTTTCGCGACATGGTCTGTCTGTGTGTGGGTGTGTGGGTGTGTGTGTGGGTGTGTGTTCAATTTTAAGCATGAAGGAATTGAGCTATGAGGTTGAAATTTTATATTAAAGCTAAACATCCCCCGGGACCGGAAAAAATAAGCTTTTAATCAAAATCGGCCAAAAGAGTACTAGTACTTTACTGATGTACTTTTTCAGTTTTTCGATTTTCTCAAAAATTTGCTCCAACGATTTTTTAAAATTCAAAAATCAATTATTTTTTAGATGCTCTTTAAAATGTATATTCTCATTTTGCGATTGAAATCTTCTGAAGACCACTTTACTCTTGTATTTCCATAGGAAGTAAGGAGAAATGGTTGCCATGGTAACAAAATATAAATATTTTCCCATACTTATAAATTTTACATCTGAATTCGAATGTACCGTACTGTCAGGAACTAAATATGTCGACACAAAAAATCTGGTGTGACAAGCACAGTACACAACTTTCGATTACCGAAGGTAAGAGAAAGTTGTGTGCTGTGCGCCAGTCACACCAGATTTTTAATTTGATTTTAAAACATAGAAGGTACAAAATATTGTTATTAAATTATTCCAATAATATAATAAAATAATCAAAACTTAATATCTAATTAATATTTTTTCTAAATAATAAGACGTAACGGTCTTTAGAGGTTAGTTCACTTGAGTCGGAGCAGGCGTACAGTACTTGAAAACGACTGCAGAATTAGCAGTCGAAACGTTGTGCAGTATTTATATATTTTTAAAATTATACCAAATGTGGTCTATAATTAAAAACTCCCATATAATAAATAGCCTACAAACCACAAAAGGCCTAATAAACTCGTGAATTACAATTTTTGATCTTTTCCTTGTTAGAAATTTTATCTTGAATTGCAATTATGCTTGACCCTGAGGGGCTGACCCTCTTGGCTTCATTTATAACAAAATCTATGTCTATATTATTAAATTAAATATTCAGATATGAAATGTTAATTCAAAACTAATGAACGAAAAGCTGCCAATTTAGTGAGTTTTGTTTTGATCCATTATGGAGATAAAATTTTTTTTATTAACTATAACATTTAACATTTTTTAATGTTAATTTGATTTAAAAAGATGTCTTTTTTAATTTTGAATAAATTTTTAGAAATAACGGTATCGTTAAGAGCCAGTCTTAAAGGATCTAGTGACCTGAGTAAAATATTTTCTTCGCCCACCAGACATAAAGCCTGCTTAGTAGTTACAAGAGTCAATTAATATCAAAAGCTTTTTTTTTTTTTACTGCCACTTCACTTTGATTTATAGGAGAATTTCCACTTGGAGGTGTTTTTTTTTTATTTTTATCTATTGTGCGTCAAGACACCTACTTCAATTATCAAGAGAATATTCACCTTTTACATAGTTTAAACGGAGGATTTATCAGGAATGTAAATAATAAAAATTTGAGAAAAAAAAAAAAAGATGACATAAATAGGTTTTTTGAGAGTTAAGAAAATTTATTTTTTACTTTCTCTTACCTCTATATATGTTCAATATATATAGAGAGAAAGTATTGGAGATGTCAAAAATTCGATGTCGAGATTTTGATGGATATACACGTTTTGAGGTCCCCTGAATTTCGCGACATGATCTGTCTGTGTGTTTGCTCAGGGGCCCGCTATCTTGTGGGTACGTGGATGGCGACCACGGGCTGCCCGAGCTGGGACAGGCAGTCCTTCATTTCTTTAAATGTCTGTCTCTTCCTTCCTCTTTCAACAGGCGTCAGACCGTGCGACGGGCCGGCCTGTCCTATTTCTTACTGTCGTAAAAACGTATGATAGGTTTGGAAGGAAAGATTGAGGTCCGCCGACCCCGCATTGCGGGACAAGGCGAGGAGAGAAGAAGAAGATCTGTCTGTGTGTCTGTGAACAGAATATCTCAAGAACGAAAAAAGCTAGGAGGTTGAAATTTTATATTTAAGTTAATCATCCCCCTGGGACGTGACACGAAGCTTTAGAACAAAATCGACCAAAGAGTACTAATACTTTTTTAGATTTTTCTCAAAGATTTTGATTAAAATTCAAAAATCAATTATTTTTTAGATGCTCTTTAAAATGTATATTCTCATTTTGCCATTGAAATCTTCTGAAGGCCACTTTACTCGTGTACTCCATAGAAAAGAGGAGAAATGGTTGTTATGGTAACAAAATATAAATATTTTCCCATGATTATAAATTTTACATCTCTCGAATGTACAGTGAGGGACAATATTAAGTCCCACCCATGCGTTTTCTACATGTGATTATTTCATTGTTTTTATAAAATAAAATGAAAATCTTTATTGGAAATTTTCTAGGTTTGAACCATGAAAGTTTCCAATCCATTTTTAAAAACAATGAAATAATCACAAGTAGAAAACGCATGGGTGGAACTTAATATTGTCCCTCACTGTACCGTACTGTCGGAAACTAAATATATGTCGACACAAAAAAAGACGAGCACATAACACAACTTTCGATTACAGAAGGTAAGAGAAAATTGTGTACTGTGCGACCAGTCACACCATATTTTTGATTGACCGCATTGATAAAATAATAGATTTGATTGATAAACAATAAAAAATTTAAAAGATAGTAAGCCCATATTTATATAATTTCTAGAAATTAATAATTTATTAAAATATTATATAATAAAGAAAGTATTCGTTTTATTTTTTTTTTTTTTTTTTTTTTTTTTTTTTTAGGCAGGCGAGTTCCTCTGGGATGAAATCACTCAAAGTTGCATCCTGAGCTCGTTCTTCTGGGGCTATCTGATTTCACAAGCACCTGGCGGTCGCATTGCTGAAGTCTTTGGCTTAAAAAAGATCTTTGGCGGCTCGATCGTTTTCTGCGGTATTCTAAGTCTTATAATACCGTATGCGGCTCGGGGTCACTGGACCCTACTGGTCATCATTCGGGCCCTTCAAGGCATAGCTCTGGTATTTGAAACGCCATATGAATAAATAATTTGAAGTAGTTAATAAACATACTAATAAGGTGTTAGAAAACTGAAGAATTTCAATGGATAAAAGATCCGTTTTGTGTCATAATATTTATTATTTAGATCATCTTTACACTTTTTTGCAGGGCAAACGTTTCGATTTATTATAACGGATGCTATCATCAGTCAATGAAAGGTTTTAAGTTGTCTGTCATAAAAATATAAAAATAATTAAGTGGGATTTGGATTTGACTAGCAATAAGTGAAAAGGTGATCGATATAATTAAATGCTAGTTTCATTCCTCTCGCCGAGCATTCATTTATTTGTTTTTCTCTCTAAAAGAATGAATAGTGTCTCTTGTGGTTCAAATTGTAAATAAATAAACATTCTTTTTTCTCAATATTTAAAATCTATTTAGGAGAAACAGGCATCCCAGACATGTAACGGTATTTATTCCATATCGAAATTTGTGAGTCAATATTTTGAATTCCATATCAATTGATTTTTCGATAATTTTAAAGAATTTAATTCGATTATTACTTCTCTTACCTCTACATATATTAATATATATAAAGAAAGTATTGGATTCATGTCAAAAATTCGCTGTCGAGATTTTGATGGAAATACACGTTTTGAGGGCCCCTGAATCCAAAAAATCTGGTGTGACTGGCGCACAGCACACAACTTTCTCTTACCTTCGGTAATCGAAAGTTGTGTGCTGTGCTTGTCTCACCAGATTTTTGTGTCTGTATTTAGTTTCCGACAGTACGGTACATTCGATTTTCAAGATGTAGAATTTATAAGTATGGCAAAATATTTATATTTTATTTACCATAGCAACCATAGGAGAAATTCTATCTTTCCTATGAAGAACAAAGTAAAGTGGTCTTCAGAAGATTTCAATCACAAAGTAAGGAATATACATTTTATAGAGAATCTAAAAAATAATTGATTTTTGAATTTAAAAAAAAAAATCGTTGGAGCAAATTTGAGAAAATCGAAAAAAACTGAAAAAGTGCATCGGTGGAGAATTGCTAGTACTCTTTGGCTGATTTTGATTGAAAGCTTATTTTCCCGGTCCCGGGGGTGTTTTAAATTTAAATATAAAATTTCAGCCTCATAGCTCAATTCCTTCATGCTTAAAATTGAACACAGACACACACACCCACACACACACCCACACACCCACACTACACACAGACAACCATGTCGCGAAAACCACTTTTTTGGATTCAGGGGACCTCAAAAACGTGAAGATCCATCAAAATCTCGACACCGAATTTTTGACATGAATCCAATACTTTCTCTCTCTATATATTAACATATATATAGAGGTACGAAAGCAGTGGTTTTCGCGACATGGTCTGTCTGTGTTCAATTTAAAGCATTAAGCTTTAATTGAGCTAGGGGAGGCTGGAAATTTTATAACTAAGTAGCGTGAAAAAATAGGCATTAATATAAAATCGATCAAAAAGTACTTGTGGTAATTGAATATTTGTTATAGCTGTAGTAATAGTACTAGCGGGTATGGAATAATTTTGAAGAAGAATGCAGCCAAATTTATTTTCAATTTAATTTAAATGAAAAGCTCCGGATGATAGTTCAAACCCGAACCGAAACGTCAGCAAGTGATTTTTTTATTAAAATTAAATTGAAATAAATTTGGCTGCATTCTTCTTTGGAAATTATTCCTTATCATCTTAAACAAAAAGTACTTGTAAAGTGAGGGACACACCCCCATGTAAATCTTTTACTTGTGATTATTTCATTGTTCTTAAAAAAATATTATATATTTTTTAATGGAAACTTTAATGGTTCAAACTTAGAAAACTTCCAATAAAGATTTCCATTTTCTTTTTTATAAAAACAATGAAATAATCACAAGTAGAAAACGCATGGGTGGGACTTAATATTGACCCGAAGTGGCCCGAAATAAAGGTTGGGGGGGGGGCACATAGCTCAAAAAAGTTACGCCACTGCCCAGATAGCACACATTCGTCTTATGTATGTACATCCTATGTCCCGCCGCGACCTGTCGTTCGTCTTATGCAGATACAATTTGGGTCGCAGGACCTACGATGTAGGTACATTTATGGAGCTTTTCCTACATTCCATGCGTACATAAGGTGTCCCGTTTAGGTCCTGTCTATGGCCCCGTGCGACCCGAACAGTACCTTTGTGCGTACTGCCAGGACGAATCTTTTGGTCCCGTGCGCGACCCAGGAATATGTTTTTAATATATTCTACATCCAAATTTGGCCCTGCAGATTCTTATTTATTTTCATCTTATTTTTGCGTTATGTTAAAAAAATTAAGACTCCATTTGGCATAGGACATTATCATGAAGAGGGATTAACACAGTAAAAACTTAAATTATAAATAGTTTTAATTATTTTAATTTTTTTTTTTTATTATTGTTTTTATATGGGAAAACTTTGAAACATAAACTCCAAAGCACAAAAGAAAAAGAAAAAACACATTTTGTATAACAACTTTTTTTATTTGAGGAATAAGGATTTAAAATTAATAAATAATAATATTGAGATGATGGCTGAACTATTAGCAGATGTGAGTAGAATGGCAGCCAGGAAAGAATTCAGACAAAAATTTAATCAATTTTTATCTAATTTTATTTCGATTGCCGACATTTCGGACACAAATCGCGCCCTTCCTCAGGACAATAGACAGTTAATAAAATACAGATGGGCGTATTTTGTTTTTTTTTTTTTTTTTTTAACAATATAAAAACACAATTCATGGGTGTACGATTCATTGTTTCTTGCTGACCTGAGGAAGTGCGCAATTTGCGTCCGAAACGTCGGTAATCGAAATAAAATTAGATAAAGATTGATTAGATTTTTGTCTGATTTCTTTCCTGGCTGCCATCTGCTCATTACTGTTAATAAATAATAATTATACAAAAAGATAACATTATAAAATAAATAAAATATACCGGTACATAATATTGCTACATTCATAAAATGGTCTAGGACTTTTTTTAAACAAAGATAAACATACATTTGGAAAAATACTGATTAAATTTTTATAATCGTTGTTTTCTTCCATAATTCTTCCGGTTGATAGAAAAGACATTTCTATTTTCTCAAGGCGATTGTTCATTTCAGCAAACATACTTCTGTGAACGCTTTCAAAAGACATTAATTTATCTAAAAAAAAAAAATTATAAAATTATTATGAAACAATTATTTAGATATTTTTTTGACAAAAAATTTCATAAAAAAAAAAAAATTTGTCACCTCATGAATTTCGTTGGAACACAAATTGAAAAATACATCTTCTCAGGTCAAAAGCTGAATGCAGACTAAAGCTAGAAAGCGGTCAGTTTTAGCAGGCAGGTAGGGTCTATCCCTTTACAAAGGCCATTGACATTTTTGAATACAATGACGCTGGGTTTTTCCACAAATTTGTTTTATTTTTTATTTTTTTTCCATTCCAGCTATCTTTTTGTCAATTCTAAGCCACTGTCCGCATTCCATTCGTCTAAATTTTAAGAGCATTTTAATTAGGCGATTTTCTAATATGTTATTACAATCATCATATAAATTGTGACAAGATTGCATTTCTTCTTGGTATATCATTGTTCTAAAAATTTTTTTTTTTCTAAACAGGCTGAATCTTAACCTGTTCGAACCCGGCAAATTCGGGACCCCTGCAAGTTGTTTTTAAAATTACTTTCGAATCTCCAACTGATAATTCTTTAAGTTCCTTACGGTGCTTTAATATTTATTTTAAATATAGGCCTAGTTTTTGAATAAATAAAATATATATAGGTTAATGTCACCTTCATATTTCTTCTAAATTTTCGTTATTTTTATAAAAATCTAAATCAAATTGTCTTTGCCACATCTATTTTGGCTAATAAAAAGAATGGATGGAGAAAAAACGGAAAAAGTTACCCAGAAACAAAAAAAATAATCGACATCAATCGACATCATATTTAATTCAGGCTTATTTTCATTTATTTAATTTAAAAAATATTTTAATTAAATATTAACTAAATTAAATATTTACCAAATAAACAAAGCATTGTTGGAAATTAGATTTTCCTTTTAATCAATTCGATGTAAATAAATGTGAATATATTTTAGGTTTTCGACCCAGCTTTTAATGCCTGTCAGAATTTTTCTACAATTGTCAAACAACAAAAAATTGTCCCGACAATTCTCTTTTCAAAAAACAAATTGTCAAAATTCACCTATCAGCCTAGAAATTTTATGAAACCAAAAAGTGACAAATTGTCATGATAATTTTACAAAAATGTCATTTTTTACTTGACAATTAAGTCAAGGGCGGATTTTTATGAAACAGATATTCGACAAATTGACAAATTGTCACCTATCACCTGTCAATGTCAGCTTTATGAAATAGGGCCCTGGTGATGGCGATTCGCTCTCAAGTTGTTGGTAAATAATTTATTATCTTTCTCACGAATCTATCCTGCCAAAAAAGAAAAATTACGTATTTCATAATTTCAGACTAGTTGAATGTGGTATATGGGCAGCCAAGACGAAAAAAATAAAATAAAAATCTATATTTTGTCGACGTTTCAAATGCCGATCGCAGTCTTCATCAGGACAAAAACTAACCGGTTAGTTGACATGGCGATGTAGTAACATTTTTACCAATTTATATTCTTTTGAAAAATTCTTTTTTGGAGGTTGAATCAACTAAACTGACAATTTGACATCAATTTTTGTTCAGATGAAGAGTGCGATCGGCACTCGAAATGTCGAAAAAATAGGCATGTAGATTTTTATTTTATTTTTTCGTCTTGGTTGCCCAAATACCACATCCTCAGATTATAATATCAAGCAAACAAGAAACAACAAAGTTTTGAATTTATAAAAGAACTTCTATTTTTAGTTTGTTTATTACGTATTTGGCTAATTGATTGTACAATCCGTTTCTGACGTTAATCATCAGGCCCACGAGTTTTGAGATGTGCGGAAAACTTTCCTCCACGAAGACAGCAGAAAAGGAATAATTAAACTTGCTTTACTATGACGATTTTATTGTTACATCTTCTGTTCTATAAGCTATATATTTTATTACTAGCTGCGGTAGGGTTGCCTCCGGCAACCCTACCACGCTTGGCCCTGGCGGGCGGCGTCTCTGAATAATATTAGTAGCTGTCCCCGTAAGTGTTTGCGTCACTGGTGGTGGTCCTTTCTGCGTCCATCAACCCTACCAGTCTCGGACCACGTTCCACATTTACTCATTAGGGGTCGTCCACATATTACATAAAGACTTTTTTGACGATTTTCTAGTCCCCCCTCCCTGTCACATTTAGTCATATACAAACAAACCCCCCTACAAATATTATGTCACAACACAGAACTACCCCTTCCCCGAAAAAAATTTCTTTTACAAAATTCATATCATTTTACCTTTTTTTTTTCTTTTAGTAAATTTTCCCTCGTGACTCAAATAATCACTCCATTTTCCCCTGTTGTGAAAATCATTCGAACTTTTTTTTTTAAATTTTGAATTGTTATGTCACACTTAGAGAAACCCCCGGGTCCCCCATGTCACAATTAGTAACGTTTTGGCCAGACAGACCCCTCCCTCCCTATCGCGATACGTAATATGTGGACGACCCCTAAGCGGCCTCGTGACATGTCATCCTAGTTGCTGAGAATCGGCAGTAACTTAATCGAAGATTCAGCTTTCCTGGCCGTTGCTATTTTATTTTCTTCTTTCTTCTATCCTTTATTGTTGCTTCTATTTTCTAATAACTTAATCGAGGATTCAACTTTATATATTTTTAAATTCATGTTGGATGAATTTTATTTGCTGCTCTTTCCCAGCTACCCGGCCCAGACCTCTCGGCAGGTCCCGGGTTTATCAAGTAGGAGTCATCCCCATTTTTAAGGCACTTAGGCCACCTCAAATTGGGCCCTTTGTGTCTCTGGGTTAAGATTTTCTTCCACTTTCCTACCCTAAGAGTACTTCGGCAATGTTCTATTATTTGCGGTAAGCCGACTTCTGGTTAAACTTCAGATCCGTAATTATTATTGTTTCTATTTTCGTGCTCCTTTTCATTATATTTGCCCTCTCGATTCCTCAGGCCATTTAGTTGTCTATATATACCTGGTATATACTGTATGTGTAGATAAAAAAAAATTGATTGAGACCGATGGCTACCGAGGAAGTTCAACACGCTGATTCCTGATTCCTCGCCCTATGGTTCACCGCGCTTTGCATTATCTAACTGCAATGATTTGGGTGTCTATTGCTCTAAACAGTTGCCAGCCCCCCCCCCCTCTCGGCATAGTTTATTGTTGCTTCATTTTAGCTCCCTGGGAGCCCTGGCAACACAGAATAGCAGTACCAAGATCCTTGCTGTTACTCAATGCCAAAGCACGGCACGGCGAAACCTCGGGTGGGTGGCTTGGAAGAATCAGCGTATTAGACATCGGTACATATTTATTAATTAAAAAAATATATGTATATATAGCCTAAAGATTAAAACCCTTAAATGGAAATGGGTGCCATGGTAACAAAATATAAATATTAGAAATGGTTGCCATGGTAATGAAATATAAATATTTCAAAGAAAAGTATGTTAAAAAGACCTTAAATCCTAATTTTTTAGATAAAGAAAAAAAAGATTTTTAATAAAAGTATATAAAAAACACGCTCATAATCACATGGAAGGTTGTGCCAAAATTTCAAAGCAATCGGTCCAGTACTTTCGGAGATCATCGGCCACACACAAACGAACATTTACATTTTTATTTATATAGATTTATTACAAATAGAAAAAAAACTCAAAATTATTAAATGGAACAACTATTTGTTGAATATAATCTAGCTAACGATAAAAAATATTTATTTAATTTGTAGAATTGAAGACGACACAATAAAAAAGGTCAAAACGCTTTGTTAAAAAGAATTTAAGAGGTTCCATTTCTCCACGTCTTCTATATCTAAAAACTATAGGCTCTGATTATCATTTAACGTTGAAACTGGATTTTTTTAAATTGTATAATCAGTTAGCCAAATAATAAACAAACAAAAAAAAAAAATAGATAAATCTTTTATAAGGAAATTTCACAACCTCCATCAGAATGCTGAAAAAGAGAAAAGTTGAGGATTTCCCAAAAAAATATGACAATATTCAAGTCTGATGAAGAAAAAATTGATTAAAAAAGTTAATTGAATGACAAATAGGAATTATTTCAATCAATCTCTTCTACTATATGCATAAAAAAGAGACCGAGATAATTTGTTTTTTTATATTAATCCTTTAACAAAATTTCCAAAATTTAAGAGACTCGGTGAAGAATCGCTTTCTAATTTTATATTTCATAAATTTACTAATAAATTATAAGCAAAGACGATAAACATTTTCTTTGTGTACGCGGACATTGATCGAATTCATTATCAAATAATCATTTTTTTTTTTTTTTTAAAGATACAATAAATTCTCAATAGTGAAAATCATATTTGCATTCTGAGGTCACCAACATGAACTTTCAATGACCTATTATTTAATATAAACAAAAAAATGTATATTTATATTTATCTAGGGAAATGGAAACAACTTGGAAAGCTTTTGATTGAATCTAATAATATCCTCTTTTTTTTCTTTATATTTGGAGGCTATCCAAAGATTTATTTTAACGCCTAGTGATAAGAGAGTTAAAATTGTCATAGGCAAAGTTGGCTTTCCATTTTTATATTAAAAGAAGCACCATTTTCTCCTTTGGGAGAGAGCTTAGTAATTTAAATAAATTGATTGTAATATGAGGCCCTCGGGCTTGGTGTAGTGACTAGCGTGCTGGCTTTCTATACCAAGGGTCGCGAGTTCGGATCCCAGGCAGTTCGATGATTTTTGGGTACCAAGTGGCTTAAGGGCGCGTCTCGAGGTGCTGATTTTGAAAGGTTGCGGCCACAAATTTGAAGCTATCGACCTCAAATTTTTTTTTTTATTAAAGCTATTTAAAATATCTACAACTTATAGAAGTCCTTTTTTTCGAAAAAAAGCTTTTTTTTAGATTAATCACATTAAATAAAAGATATTAAAAAAAAATTCGGTCTATATCTTATAGTAAATTCAATTAGTAATCATTTTGTTAAAGAATAATTGATTTCTTTCCATTAATTAATTAGCTGGAATCTTTCAAATGAAATGGAATAAAACGCTTGTTTCCCTATTGGGATAACTAACACCATCTCTTGCCGTCTAGAGTAACCAGCTTCTCATTCGGCGTTTAACCGTTTTTCGATGTCTGGAGCCCCAATAGATATATTAATTAATAACGGTTATCGTAAAAGTCTTATATGGCCTAAGATGCCGAAAAGACTGAGTATGTGTGTGTGAGTATGAATGGGAAAAAAGTGTATTTTTTATAAAAAAAAAAAACAAAAAAACAAAAAACAAAATTGTAATATGATAATTTTTCCAGGGCGTAACGTATCCAGCGATCAACGCCTGTGTCGTCAAATGGATCCCGATTCACGAAAGATCTCGATTCCTCTCCATTGCTTGCCAGGGTATTGAATTTTCTTATTAATTTTCAATAATTTCTAAATATAAAACAGGTTAAGCATGATCAGGGGGGCTTAAATAACACCCCGGGGGGGGGGCGCAGCAGGTTTGAAAATATTAAAAATAATTTTTAATATTATTAGGAGAATTTTTAGTTATAGACCACATTTTTGTCTTAATTATTTATTAAAAATATATAAATACTGTACGACGTTTCGACTGCTTATACAGTTCACTTGAGTCGGAGCACTTGATAACGGCTGCAGAAATAAACAATCAAAACATTGTACAGTATTTATATATTTTTAATAAAAAATTAATACAAAAATGTGGTCTATAACTAAAAATTCTCCTAATAATATTAAAAATCAAACTTTCGCCCTTTACAGGGTGGAAATGTAAAAGATCAACATTGCAACCTCAATTTGTCCAAGATTTCTTCTTTCAATGAGCAAAAATGAGACTCATTTTGTGATGGAGGATATTTTTCGGGGTCTAGTTATCATAGTTGATATTAACAATAGCTATTTCTTTTGTATTTTGTCTGTAGGTGCTTCAGCAGGAATCGTCATAGGTTTGCCTTTATGCGGATACATCCAGAGCACATATGGCTGGGAGAGTGTTTTTTATTTGAGTGGACTTCTTGCTCTAACTTGGGGTCTGGCTTGGAATTATTTGGTTTTTGATACTCCTGACCAGCATCCTCGAATCTCAGAGGATGAGCGACTCTACATTCAATCACACCTGAAAGAAATGACAAATAATGTGAGTAATGGTTGCAAATTAACTCACACTCTATTTGAACTGCGTTGATTTTTCAAAATTTGTTTCAGCAAACAAAAAAAAAACCAACCTTCTCCAAAATAAGACTTCATGTCTCAATCCTCGCATCTAACAAATATATGCCCTTTTTCCTGGACAAAATCCTCCTTTTCTTGTTGGCCATTGCGATTCTCGTTCATCCTTGGTTGTGTCAATTCACTAATTCTTTGCTATCCAAAACTATATTTCCTTCAGATCTGCTATTCTCATAGTTAAATTTCTTAATTCCATTTTTAGGGACCAAGTCCCCCTGTGCCTTGGGGTTCGGTCGTTCGTTCTCTTCAATTCTGGCTGGGAACATTGGCTACAATTGGCAACGACTGGGGCTTTTTCACCATAACCACTCTCAGTCCCAAGTATTTATCAGAAAGTCTAGGATTTAATTTAAAGCAGGTAAATTGAGTAAAATAAATGGTTTTCTTGAAAAGAAACTCAACCTAAATCCTTTTCAGAGCAGTATAATATCCAGCGCCCCGTTTTTAACGCAATGGATCTTCGCTACTTTTTATAGTATGCTCTGTGATAATATGATAAGTAAAAAGACGCCTGTAGTGCGTGTAAGGAAAATGTCTCTAGTAATTGGTTAGTACTTTTTAGACTATATAAAACAATTCAAGAGTAATTCCAACTTTCTTTGAACTGTTCTAGCTGAAATCATCCCGGGACTAAGTGCAATGGTGATCGCCCTGAGCGGCTGCAATTCTCTAGTCGCTATTGCAGCCCTTACTGTTGCCATTACAGCAATTGGAGCCTTTTCTTGCGGCCATTATCAAATTCCTCTTGATATTGCACCTAATTATGGAGGTACTTTAACTGGAGTTATGTTTACCATCAGTGCGATTATCGGGTGTGTTTGCACGCAACTTCCAGGATCCATTTTAAGTGTTTGGGTAAGTAAACATTCTCATAAGTTTATCGTTATAATTTAATAAAAATTATGAATTAATTTGAAACTTATTGCTTGCCTTTTCCACCCTAAGCTTAGTTTCTGGGTTCTTGAACAAAAGTAATTTATTCGAGAAAAAAAAAGAAATTATATTTATATATATACATTATTATATATTATTACAAATATGAGAATTTGGGAACTAAGGGTCGGTCTGCAGGGACCAGTGACAGTGCCAGCTTATTCGCAGTGGGGTGGAGGCAAAATTATCAATAAAAAAAGTTATTTTCTCTTTTAAAGAGACATTTTAATAAAAGATTTCTGTATTTCTATTCATGGGCGTAACTAGGGGGCTCCGGTGGCCCCCCCCCCCCCCCACAGAAGGCTCGTGCCCCCCCCAGAAAGCTTCCTTCCAAGCCCCCCCCCCAGCTAAATTACTTAGTTACTCCCATGTTTATATTTTATTTATTTCATTTCTTAGGAAATTATAAGTTAGCAATAAATAAAATATTGACTATTTAGATATGCCTCCTCACGCCTTCCGATTGCCTAATAGCAAAATTAATATTTTAATGTTAGTAACAAGTCCAAAACAACATATGCATAAATATATTTATATAAATTTACATATGACAACTCCTGATTGCCTAATAATGTTCAAATAAATTTCGACCGAAACGTCGCGAATATCTGGGAGTTTCATTGTTCTGGCTGCCACCTCCTGCCATTCTTTTAAGAAATTAATCACATCCACTTACACACTTGTGAAATCTACCATTTTTGTTTGTAATTTAATTTAAATTATCTTTGTATAGATGAATTTTTGCGGGAAACCGCATATTTTCGAGATATTTGCGCAAAACCATCATTTCAGCACTCCCCCCCCGCAATATACAGACTCTCAAAATAGTGTAACTTTTTATTACATATTACTGGGAGGGGATAGAACAATTTGGCGTTGGAGGGGAATATTTTTTTTTAGATGTTGGGTTTGCACTGTACTATAAGGTTTATTCGAATATCCAACATTTTTAGAAATGAACCCAAGGTGATTTTTTTGTTTAATTTGGGAGGATTAGCGGTGTCTTTTAGACAGCACCGCGTAGAGGTTCCTTCCATGCCTCCCAAAGAGCCCCTTCTTCTTAAAGCTCTTCGATCCATTGAGTAGATGCCCTTCTCTCGAGCTGCTAGTATTCCTCCGAGGTTATTCTCTTTAGTTTAGTAAAATAAAGATCTTCTTGATGATGGGTATGAATTTTCTCTCACAAAAATTGAATTTGTTCCTGCTGGTTATCTATCAATTTCTATTTGTAAAGAGATCTGACCTCGCAGGCCAGTGGATTTGTGATGAGCAAGTTGAGAAAAGAATATCTCCATTCGTTCGTATTTTGGGCCAAATGGAAATCTGGTCGTTTGAATTAATTATAAAGATATTTATATGGATAATTATAATCAATTGACTTATTTTCATTTTTAGGGAATCTTCGCAGGTTGGAGGATAATATTCTTGATTACAGCTATAATGTACTTGCTCTTCTGCATGCCGTACATGATACTGGGAAAAGCGGATCCTGAGCCATGGAATGAAATTCCAAATCCGCACCGTGAAGAAGAAATGAAACCAATGAAAAATGAGTCAAACGACGAAAAAGGCAACGAGCTCACTCTAAGTGCTTAGAATTATAGGAATTTTTCTTTATTATCAAAGGAAAACGTAAATTATTTTTATTATATATATTTTTATTAAAAAACAAACGTATATTAATTACATTAGATAGATATAAGTATTTAAAGTACAAATAATTAGTTTTAAAACAGAATATTATTTGTGAAAATATGCTCAGGGTGTATCTAGTTTGTGACATTCATAGATAAAATACATTTTTATAAAAGATATTAAAGAGTGGGAAAGTCACTTATAAAAGTATACAGTAAAAAAGTGAGAATAAGTTAAATATAAAAAAAAAATCTCCTCTTTAATGCCAAGATCTTTAATACTCAATGTATTTTAAAAGGCTGTGTTATATAAATGTATAAACAGAGTTTCCTCAAAGTGTTCTATAAATTTCAAAATATTTTGTGTTTAAAAAAAGATAAGATTAAGATCTAAATGAGATTTATAAAAATATAATAGCATAATTAATATATATATATTATACAAAATAGAATGTTCTCAAGAGCGAACCTAGAATTTTATTTCGAGGGTTTTTCTGAGTGATAGTTGTGTTTTTCTTATATTATTTTATTAATAATAAACAAAATAAGTGTTATAATTAGAGGCTGGATGTTGATGCAAATGCATGTTTGTATAGAAGCTGAATACGATCTTTGCAGATGTCCATTTCAGGTGTATTCGATTCGAAATAACCCGATTTGTTCCGAGCATTGGCTTTTTTTGAAGAAATTCCATGCACAATGCTTGTTTTGCCCAAAACAACCTTTTTTCATGCATATTTCAACAATTTTTTTAAAGAAAAATATATATATATATCTTATATCTTATTATATAGAGATTCTTCTGTACGTGTGTATGTGACTGAACTCCTCCTAAACGACTGAACCAATTATGATGAAATTTTCTGTGTATGTTTGTGAGAGTCCCGGACAGGTTTTGTTTCACAAATAACAATAAGTTAATGAGTAATTAACCGTTAAAATAAGAAAAAAATAAAAATTAGGAGAAATGGTTGCCATGGTAACAAAATATAAATATTTACCCATGTTTACGATTTTTTTTATTTATTTACATTTTGAATTCTAAAATATCGGCGTAAATTTTTTGTCTGTGTATCGGGAGAGTCTCGGAAAGGATATGATTCACAAAAAATCTTAAGTTCATAAATAATTAACCGTTAAAATAAACTCTATATATTATAAAAATGAATTGGGAAAAATGTATGTACCGGTATGTATATAAGTAGGCGAGCAAGGGGGTCCAGGGGGCGCAGCCCCCTGGCTAGACGGAAAGCCCCGCCGAAGGCGGGGCTTTGCGTCTAGTATATATATATAAAATGCGATTCAATTTGTACTGTTTGTTCCCTTCGTTATGCATATTTGGTCATTTTAATGCATGCATTTTTTAAGGTTTGATTGACCATGAACATCCGAGCTCTAGTTAGAAGGCATGGCCTAGAAACAAATTCTCTATAAAATAAAACAACATATTTGCTTAAATCAAAGATGCAATCAGATATGGGCAAAAAGGATCGCAATCAGATCCGACAAGTGGAAAAGTGACGATACTCAATCCGATCCGTTTATCAATCCGTTATCCATTCGCTCTTTTTCTTTTAAGTATCAATAATTATTTTTTAAAGATTTTAAATTCAGCGACTCCCTTTGAATCGAATCGAATTCTATATCCTTCGAGAGAATTTGTATTTCAATCCAAATCTTAATACCTTCCAGTCAGATGGATTTCAATCCAAAATCCTAGATTGAATTTAGGGATCTAAATAAAAAATGATATGCGATCCTGCCCAATGCAAATTACAAATTTTTCATATACAGTGTATATATATAATATATCACCTTACTTGAATTTACTAAATATTTTAATTAATTTCTCATGTAAAAATCAAGGCATAAAACAGTTAAAAAATTTGTTTTAAAAACTTTTATTTTTATTAATTTATAGACCTAGCTATATATTATATTCTTAGGCCTATAAAAAACCTTTAAACAAGAAACATAAATAAATTTACTATATTATGTTTCTTGTTTAAAGATTTCTGGATTTCTCCAATGAGCACGCAGCTAGTCGTTTTTCAATTAATATTTATTTATTAATATTCCAAGGCCGACGTTTCGGTCGTATACAAGACCATCATCAGTGCCAAAATATTGATCCTCTAGTGGTCATATTGGCAAGACATTATTAATTTAATAAATCCATACTATGTGTATCAGCCAAAAGTATCCATTGGCCAGAGATCTGACTCAGCCCTTCCTAGAGAGCTTAGAGAGATGATATTAATTCATATTTTTATTGCTTTTTGATAAGATTGATTAATTAATTTGAAAAATAATGTCTGTGGGAGCAAATATACATGCATCTGAGTGTTGATTGCATAGTTTAATATGCACTTGGTCTTTCTAAATTTTATCGTTGATTCTCTCCCCGATAGGGTGCACTGCTAGAGCGGATACTTTTGACTGGTACAGGTAGTATGTATTATGGACAGAGAGTGAGTGGTCAGCACTGGCACATTAATTAATAAATATAAATTGAAAAATTTAGGCCCTGATTTCAGGTGATTGCTAATCAATTCATTTGAAATAAAATTTTATGTTTGGGATTGGAAGGAAATCCCTGAGCACCAATACATGAGTGAAGTTCTCTACCATTGTGTTCATGCCCAGAGACAATATATATATAATAAATCTTAATAATGCTCGATAAAAAAAAAAAAAAAAAATTAAAGCAGTGGCCTTGCTATAAATCTTGACAGATAATGTATATATGTATATTGATAATAAACTAGAGTAGAAACTCAATTATCCGACAACTCAACTTTTTCTACTATTTTATTAAAATTTATATTTGAATGTCTAGACATCACATGGTATCAATTAGTTCGGATAATTGAGTTTCTTATATAACTTTTAAAACATATTTATTCATAATTTATTTATTTGAATCGGCCAACGAAGAAAGTTTTAAATTGCATTTCTATAAAATTATATTCTTTCTACTTTGGTCTCTTCATTTATTTTTTTAATATAATTTATCCTTTCTGTAATTGCATCTTCCCTCAATAGAAAACAACCAACAAAGAACTTATACAGGCTCTCATTTCATTCTTGGGAAAAAAAAAACTTAGTTTATTTAAGCTTTTGTGGTTTGTATTTATTATTATTATGGGAGCTTTTAATTATAGACTACATTTTGAATTAATTATTTAGTAATAATATATTCAACAACATGCTTTTGATTTTCTAACATAAATGGTACAAAATATTATTATTAAATTAGTCCAATAATATTTATTTTTGTATTAAATATTATTGAAATAATCCAAAAAAATCGAATTCAAAAAAACTTTGTAACATCATGCTTTTTATGTTAACACTTGCTTTGATGATTGGGTCTAACTTCATGGGAATGAGTGTAGATGGCGCTGAAATTTGTGTCAAACTTTATAGGAATGACTCTAGATGGTGCTGACGTTGTTGTATATAAAATTCACATAACGGTCCCTTAGAGGTTTGTTCCCTTCTGTCAGAGCATGTTCACAGTACTTGAAAACGATAGAAGAATAAGCAGTGGAAACGTTGTACAGTATTTATATTTTTAATAAATAATTAATAACAAAATGTGGTCTATAATTAAAAACTTCCATAATAATAAAACTTTGTTTATTTAACTCAATATTATATTAATTTTCGGACCTCACAATATTAGGAGCTTAAACTAGGGAACTTTTGACAATTCTCTCTTTTTTAAAAAAATATAGAGGAAAGCAAAGCAGAAAGCACAAATTAAGCTTTCCACTAGTTTTTTTTTTGTGATTAGTTGCCCCGGACCTTTTTCTCAGGAAGGCTCTGACTACTACCCTGTGTCCATAGGCGTAGCCAGAAATTTTTGATGGGGGGGGGGGGGGTTCAGGATGATTTCCCCGATCAGATGGTGTATGGGAGCCTTAAGATTTTTGTTTATTTAGGAGAGGATGTTATAAGTTCTTTTTCTGATTGATAATAAATTGATTTTATCAACATTAAGTAAGTAAAGAGTTGTTCTTGAAGAAATTCTAAATTTGGTCGATATACCATAAATATATAGGGTAAATATACTATTCTAAACTTTATTAAAAATATACCTTCATAATATAAGTAATCTATAAAAAAATATATAAAAATTTTTTAGGACTTGTGCGTGTATAATGTAAATACTTTTATCACAGTTTGGAAATTATTAATAAAAAAAAAGTAAAAATATAAAATTTTGAAAATTTGATTTTTTTCTGACAATTTAAAATAATCAATGATGATAAAAAAAAAACAATCTAGAAAACCCATGGAATTAATCTATACTTAACTCGATCACAATATCGATTCCAAGCAATTCCATAGAAATTTCGGCATCGTTGATCATCACGATAAATGCGATGTAAAAGGAGGCAAACGGTGAAGATTGAAATGGAATAGGGCAGGATATCACTTTTACCTAGAAAAAAAAAAAATTCATTTAAATAATTACTATTTAGTATATCTGTATATCGCCTGGTGAGAATGCTGAGAAGCAAAAGTCCGAAAATTTTAATTTTTGAGTTAAGCGTACCAAACGAAGTTAAAAAGTCTTCTCTTTTGAGTGCCAAAGTGCGACTCAATTTGTGATAGAATATATTTTTACTGTTATTCCCTTTATTGTGCATCAATGATTTTAGAGCATTAATGCATGCATATTTTAAGGTTTGATTGGGCATTAAAATCCGAGCTCTAATAATCACAGATTTATGCTGAAGAACTTTGACAGATGAAACAATTGAATTTAGAATCAGAATTCAAGGCGCATGTCTTTAATGCTGTCGTAATTAGCCCACCCCTAGCACAAGAGGCGGATACTCTATCACTGTGCTTTGGCCCAAGGACGAGCAAGAATTTAAAGATAGTTTGAATGTATTTTTTGACATGTTATATTCAAATGCTTTAAGCATAATTAAAAGTTAAGAAAATAGAGTTATTAAAAACCTATCTTTTCTCATTAGTTCTATTAATTATGTATTAGGCCTATTTAAAGTAATTTTAAATAATAAAATATTCTAAATAATAAATTTCTAGTTTTATTCGAATTTAAAATTAATATAAAAATTAAAAATTGAGTTAAGCACGGAATATTGTTTCAAATAATTAATAGTATTTTTATGAAATATGTCCTAAAAAAACTTATATTTAATGTTACTTGCACAATTGACAAAAAAAATTATATATAATCTAATCAAAACAAAAAACTTTAATGTTAATTTTCTCAAATCTCGGTAGCTGGCGCTTGACACACTAATGCGTAACAGGGTCCATATAAGCTGATGATTTTTAAAGAATTTATTCTATTTTTTTTATCTTACCTAGGAGCGAAGTCCACGAAATATACATGATTATATCTCCCAAGTAATTGGGATGGCGAACCCACCCCCACCAGCCGCCAATTAAAAGCTTTTTTCCAGTTATAGTAGGAAAAGTAGACAACTCTAAAAATGATTTTAGTTATAAATAAAAAGTATTTTGGTAAATAATAACAAATAAATCTTACTTAAAATAGATCGATGTAGAGGATTTTTTCGGAATTTTGACTTTTGTGAATTGCTTAATCGATATATCAAAAAACCTGTTAAAAATGATATTACAACTCCCAAAATACAATACCAAGGATAAGAATGCCTGGAAATATAAACATGTTTTTAATAACAAATTGTATTTTTTACTTAATGCGTGATTCTATGCTATTTGATTTTCAACGATCCATAGAAAAAATTTATGTTAAACTAATTATATTGTTACTGTATACTTAAGTAATAAAGTATATCGTGTTGTATTGGGGCCATTTAGTCGATTCACGATAGCCCTACTGTTTCATTTTAGGTATTAATAGTTGAAAATAGTCATAAATGTATACTCCCCTGGCTGTCCCATTACTAGTTTTTATACTAGTTTTGTTCGAAGTTCATTTATTTATTAACTTTGCATAATATTTTTTACCATAATAAAAATACATACATAAAAATAAACACCAAAACATAATTAATGAAAATATTTGTTATTATAAAAAAAAATATTTATTTTTACAACACGTAAAAATAATGTCCCTCTCATCTGGCGAAATTAATAGAATAAAATTTATCATAAAAACTTCCAAAGGATAACCTTGGATATGAATAACTTGGATAGTACAGTGTAAAGTTAATAGTAAGCTAACAGCGTTGAGCATAATTCAAATAATATATCGTCAGTTTTCGTTGAACTGTCATAAAGTGTGTATATGCCAGTCGTTGCAGTATTTCCCCTGGTAAATAAATCCTTTTATATTTTATCGTTAAGTAACTCTACATTTGTACAATATAATGTTTATTGTGTGTAAATGTCACGAATTACGTAGAAACTCTGGCAAGAAGAACGCGTACTATTTTTGTTTTGTACGTTATGTGTGGTCACTCCTCTGGCAAATATTTGTTTAATTTAATTAAGGTCTTTTTCGGCATCGGAGGCCATTTAGAAGTCGTCTCTATTTATTTAAATTGATTTGTAGCAAATCTAATCTGGTAACTTTATATACATACGCCCTAGTGACGAAATTTTATTTTCTTATAAGGAAATATTAAATATTATAATATTTATCATTACAGATACAAAAATAATGTCAACTAGGGAAATAATGAATATTAAATTGAACAGAATATTTTTTTTTTGGGACACAAAAAATTCAAATAGCGTAGAATCACCCTAATAAAAAAAAAAAAAAATTACCCCGATATTGCTAATGATCTGGTCACAAGAAGTGTAAAAAAGGGATAAATGAAATATGTAAGACAAATCATGAATCCGGTTCCTTCTTTAGCGTACTCCATACTTGTTACGACATATTCTTCAAACCAGAGAGTATCCAGGCAATAGAATGAATGGAGACAAGCAGAAATGAAAGAACAATTCAACCAGAATTCAGAGTTCATTTTTATATTATTTAACACAATAAGAAAATGTAATAAAATCTGAAAAAATATAAAATTCAAAAATTATAAAAATTATTTTTTAAAATAATAATAAAGAGATAAAATATCAATTACCGAGGCATTTAAAAGAACTCTAGTCTGGAAAATACGAATATCTAAAATTCCAATTTTAGGGGCGATTTCTCGACCAAAAATAAAATCATGAATAAAGTTTCCTGAATTGGCATAAGGATTCCGATGATGGAGTTGAGCTTTCTTTCCTCGGATACACAAAACAACTGACAAAATTGTTGATAAAATGCATCCGCTAGTTATGAGTGGAATGATTTCATCAAAAATCCATTTTGTAGAGAATTTGTAATAGAATTGCAAAAAAAGAACTCCGCCGATAGTAAGAAATAAACTTAAAAGAGCTAAAAAAAGAATAAAAAAAATATAAAGAATTAAAATAGTTTTCATAAAAAAATTAAAAAATATTTCATGGGCTATTTAAAAGTAAAAAAAAAAAAGAAATAATCACATGGATGGGGGATCCACTTAATATTGGTGCCCAGACTACATACATATATTCCTATATATAAATCCTTGGACAGTATTTGTAGTTTTTTGGGAGGGGGGGGGGGGGGGGGGTAAAACACCCCTTGATCTATTTTCTTATAAAGTAAAAATATTTTTTACCATTATTTCGGAATTTATATTGAATATGGTCCGAACTTTGAATAAATTTTCCGACTGGTAATAGCAAAAAAATGATTTGCATAAAAAGAAATCCAGAATAGATTAAAAAACTCTTCAAAGTGAAATATGAATTCAAAGTCGTGGGAATTGAATTCAAATTAAATTTATCCTAAAAAAAAAAAATAAAATAAATAAATACTGTAAATTTAAAAATGAAAAAAAAAAAAAAAAAAAGATGATAAAAAAATACCTTGGAATGGTAATAAAAATGTGATATATATATAAAAGATGTGAATAAAAATAATAATATGAAACAAAAAAACCATCCCCCAAATTCTTTCGGGTAATGTTTTTTGTTTTTCAATCCATTTAGATTCGGAGAATCAGGTTTGATTATATATTCCAAAACTTTGTATGGAGAATTTTCATAAGAAGGTGTATTTATCGAAGATTTATTATTATTTTCATTTTTCATTTCAGCCTAAAAATTAAAATTATTAAATAAAAAATATAAAATATTTTTTTTTTATTGTTGAAAAACTTCACCTCAAAATTAGATGCGTAACGAGACCTAAAAAGTTTCTTATCTGGTTTATAGGAATAAGCAAACGGTCCGAATTTTCGATAAATGATAGGAGATCCTTCATATAATTCCTTTTTATATTCAATTATATCTAGAAGAGAGAAAAAGATGAAATTATTAAAACTAAAACTTAGGGGGAGTCTCGAAAAACCGTTATTAGCCGATTGAGAAGCTGGTTACTCTAGGCGGCAAGAGATGGCGTTAATAGCCAATAATAATCTCCCCATAAGGAAACAAGGGTTTTATTCCATTTCATTTGAAAGGTTTCAGCTAATTAATTAAAGGCAAAAAATTAATTATACTTTAACATAAAGATTACTAATTTAATTATCTATAAGTTATAGACAGAATTTTTAAAAAATATCGAAAATCAAAAAAGGGCTATAAGTTGTAGATATTTTAAATAGCTTTAATTTAATCCTCCTTTGGCTGCGCCTTTCCAGACAAGCAACTACTCCTTGTTTTTAACTTTCAAATAAGTTGGCGCCAATAATAACAATATTTGTTTATCAATTGTATTTCAACAGGAAAAAAGATTTTCTTGTTTTCTTTTAGAATTTAAAAAAATTATTTTTTCCTCTTTTTCGGCTCCTGGCCTATTTAGGGTTGCATTTGTGAGTAATATCTTCCATTGAAACTAAATTACAGTAATAAGTTCATATCTAAGTTGCACTCGTATATGAAAAGAGGAAAAAAAGTATGGTTTAGATTCGAACAAATCAGGTAGCCTAATAAATATAAAAAATTGTGCATTTACATTCAAATTCAGTCTTTTAGTTATTATTAAAAAGAATGCAATACCAAAATGTTTGGAGTTGAGCTTCTGCTTCAGATTGGAGGGTGCAACCATTGCAATTTGCGTTGTCCTTTTTCTTGATGTTAGCATTTTATTATTAAATGTTTCCGTTTCTTGCTCATCTGATTTAAAAGTCATTCTGTTTGAGCTGCTAATTATCTGGAGAGATTTTCTTTTATTGACTGACGGTATGTCTTGGTCATAGTGAAATTTCTTGAGTGTAAACTCCTCATTCTTATTTGATGATGGCTAATTTAAATAAAGTCAATAAATTAGAATTTTAGTTATTATTTTATTTGTTTTTTTTTTCCTTACTTTAGAATTTTTATTTTCTTTTGCATATTGCCTAGTAATTATTGTTCTTGCTGGAGTAGAAGTTATCATATGGATTTTTTTTTAATCTGTAAAATAATATGATTTTAATGAAATTAAAAATTTATATGACTCTTAATTACTAAAATGGGATTTATCTTAAAATATATATATTAATGTAAATAACAATGAATTTTTAAAATTAGGAGTCTCAATGTCAAAACAATTGAATTATAAAATATACAAAAGTCACAAAAGTGTTTTTGGGTAAAATTGTTAAATTTAAACAATTAGCTACCTGAATTTAAAAACAAAAATGGTTTTAAAATTATAAATTTAATTAAAATTATTATATAAATTTGAGATTTACAGGTGTTTATGAAAATAGGAAATTTTATAAACAAAAATTTAAATATGAGCAAAATAAGACTTGAAGTTAGCTAAATGTTTATAAAGGCGGCATAAAATCGTTAATAGATGTAGCCAACCTTGGATGTAGCCATCTTTTTGTAAAGTTGGTAACTTTGATATGACGCTGTTATCTTCAGGTATATTTATTTTTTTTTGTTTTAAATCTGCAAATCGAAATGTCATACATTTTCAATTTAAATTTTAGTTTTATTTTGTTCTGAATTAATTAATTTATTCAGTGCTTAATTAATTTTAATTGTTTAATTTTGCCGTCTTTTTATTATCATAATAATACAGTATAATGAGCTCTTCAGACGAAGAAGTTGAAGAAACATTTCTTGTTTATTCTGATTTCAATGAAATGCTTGATAGTGAAATTTTTAAAAATAATCAAGTTAAATATAAATTAATTGGAGCAGAAACAGAAAAACCTATTTTACAAATTCAAGATCAGGTGAGTAAATTATTAACTATTCTTCTAAATATTACAATTTTTATTCTTAAATATTGAATAAATAAAAAAAATTTGATAATTATTAATATGCTAATTCGTATATACTTAAATATATTTGATACAGGACAGAGGAGTTGGCAGCCAATATGTGAGCCTCTATATTAAATAAATAAAAACTCTCAAGTGTTGAGACGTTTCGGCTTTACTAATCCCATCATCTGTTTAATGTATATAAAGAACGTCTAAACACTTGAGAGTTTTTATATAATATAGAGGCTCACATATTGGCTGCCAACTCATCTGTCCTATATCACCTATATCTACAGCCTTTTTGTTTGTTTTTTTAACACTCACACTTTTTCCATGTCTTTTCCTCAAGGGGCTTGTACACGAGCAATATTTTTACTACAACATTGCTCACTATTGGTCAATATTGCCAGGAGTATGTTCATATGGCTCGGTAATATTTTGATATTGCTGACTGAGCGAAAATAAGGCAATATTGCCGGGCAACACTGTTACCAAAACATTGCCGAGACATATTGGGCTACACATTACCCAAAATATTGAACGGCAATGTGCATTTTTTTGTTGCTCTTGTAGAGGCCCCTTCACATAAATCATCTACCCTATTTTAAAGAAAAAAATTATTTATCCAATTAGCAAATATTAAAAAATATATAGGTCTAATATGAAATTATATTGGCCTAACTGAATATTCATCGTATATTCACTGATTTACAAAGTAAAATATAAAATCTCTCTTTTTTTTATTTAAGGTTTATGTTGGAGAATATAAAGATGCAGTGGGCACGTGTGTGTTTTTTAAAGAATTAAAACATTCATCAACATATGAGGACCCAGTGTTTAGCAAAATGAACAAGAAAAATTTACATTATGCATATAAAACTAACAAAATATTACATTTCTCAAGAACTTTCTTAAAAAGTAATGAAGAGGGAAATTCAAGTAATTCTGAAAATACAAAGCAACAACAACAACAGCAACCAAAACAAGAACAACAACTAAAAGACACCGCTAAAAAGTAATCATTTTTTTAAATATAAATGTATTACTTTTTATTTTAATACCATATTTTATCAAAGTTCGCAAATATGTACATATATATATATATATAGTAAGGGCTTTTAATTATAAAATGTTTTAAAATAGGATTAACGCAATGAAATTGATTTCTCACATTTCATAGAATAAAATATATTGGTTTTAATTATTATTGAATTTAAAATAATTTTTATTATTTTAAAATAATTTATATTATACCAGTGCGTAGGACATTCAAATCATGAATATTGAATCAATTATTATTATACTTTAAAATTTAATTTATGGTCTTTTTCGACATGGAAGGTCATTTTGACCCCGTCCCTATTTATTTAAATTGATTGGTAGCCAATTCAATTTAATTAAATTTTTGTCGCCTTGGACGGGATGCGAACCCGCGACCCTTGGTACAAATGGCCAGCATGCTAACCATTACACCAAAGCCGAATCAATTGTAACAGTGTAAATATTAATTTTATCTAGTATACTTAATTTTCTTCATTTGTATTTTAATAAATGCCTGAGACAAATAAATTTTTTTTAATATTATTAATTTCGTTTTATGCTAAGCTCTTCATTCCATCATTTGTCCAAATTTCAAACTTTTTGAAAACACGTACAGTGAGGGACAATATCAAGTCCCATCCATGCGTTTTCTACTTGTGATTATTTCATTGTTTTTATAAAAGAAAATGAAATTCTTTATTGGAAATTTTTTAGGTTTGAAAAAAATATATAATATTTTTTTAAAAACAATGAAATAATCACAAGTAGAAAACGCATGGGTGGGACTTAATATTGTCCCTCACTATACCTATTTTATTTTTTTACTTTAAAAACCTATTCGTCATCTTATGTTAATTAATAAGCTTGTTTACTGATCCTATTTTATTATAGATAAAGTTAAGACCTAATGACGTTTTCATGGAAGAAGAGACCCCTCCGCTCAAATGAATGAAAATGAATTTGTTTACAAATAATCAAATCCTAATAATGATATAACGACCAAGTTTTTATTTTTTCGAATCTCAAAATAATTTTCAACTTCACCAAAATGAATAAATGATCTAAAGGGTCAATCATTTTGATCAAACGGTTCTGTCAATGGATTGAATCGCGCTTGAATCAACTTCAATCTTTTGATCAAAACTCGGTCACATTTGAGTTGTCGACTCGGAAGGACGCTTCAAACAAAGGGGTCCAACTTGTTTTGAGATGGCCGTAAGGAAAATCAAATAATAATTCTAAAGACTGTCGGCCAAAAAATAAATAAATACTTTTGCGTATTATCCGTTTACTTGTAGATATTTCGTTCCCAGTGATATGGAATCATCTTCAGATGTTTTGCAAATCGTTAATCTCTCCCATCCAATCAGTAGCGTAACTAGGTGGGCGCTCGCCCCCTCCGCATCAAGCTTTTGGCGCCCCCCGATACCGACATAGGCGCCCTAGGACATGTCAGATACAGCCCAGGGACGGTGATTTTATCATATTCTTTCCATAGATTGTCAAAAAAATTGATAGTTTTCTTTTAAAAAACGGCGTCCTAGTTGAGTTTCGCCCCCTCCGCCCTCAAAGGCTAGTTACGCCGCTGCATCCAATATGACAAAATAGCTGAGCATTCCATGAATGCAATCACTCTTTGAGTAGTGATCATCTTTGTTGACAAATGTAACTTTGGCTGTGATGATACAATGTTTTGGAGTGTGTGAGTTCAGTGGCGGATTAATGTAATTTTGTCGGGGGGGGGGGGGCGGTTTTTTTTTATTTTTTTTTATTTAAGGACTTTGTGGGCATCTATGGCCATTTAGACCCCTTTCCTATTTATTTAAATGGATTGGTAATAAATTCAATTGAAATTAAAGAGCGGAAATCATAGATTACTAGTTTTTATAACTTTTTGAATTTCTTCTCGGATACATTTGTTTTTTCAATCAAGCCTACATCACATAATAGGCTTGATTCCATCTTTTGATCAAAATGATTGACCGTCTAGGCCACAAAATAGATTTTTGAGGAACAAATTTGGGAAAGGCTTAAGTGAAATGGCTTTCAGGCCAAATAAAAATTAAAACAAAAAAACATTTGAAAATTTAATAAAAACAATTATTATATAAAAAAATATATTTTATTTTCTTAATAAAAACAATAGAAGATACTTGGAGGAAAAGAAGTAATATTTAGAGCTCGCGTGCCATTTTATCGGCTACTTTCAATGTAACATAATTGTCTAATCGTTTGACTCTCAATCTCGACCAAATCAAATGATCATGAATAGCGAAGATTTGAGCAGTCATTAAAGCAGCTGTTTCAGGATAGACCACGGTGGCGCATCCCAGACCAGAAGGCACGTTCAGTGACGACCAGACATCTTGCATTACATTGTCTGATCTGACTGGAGGGCAATTAATGACTGGAACAGTCGCGTTGCCGGAGAGAACTGGTCCAAGACCATTGCTACGACCAGCTACGGCTATGAACACAGTCGGTCTTCCACTACCTATAAATAGAACATTTAATTAGTTTATGATCAATAAAATATATGTGATGCGGGAAGGGAGAAAGGACCTCTTGTCGAAAATTCCACAAATTGAGTTATTGATGTTTTAATTCCTGGACATTTTAAGACCAAAATCACTCTGATATCTCAAAAACTAAAAAAGTTACAGCCTTCCAAAGTTATAGATATAAAAAACGGAATTTTGAGCCAAACCCATTTAAACACAATGAAAAACAATTTAAGGTTACTAAATCGATTCTTTTGTAATATTTATCTGATTCTCATCTATATTTTTTTCAATATAGCGTAACATATATAAATTGTTCAAATATATTAAAAAATCTTTTAGAGGCTGATCAAGTCATTTTGATAGGAAGTTGAAATAAAATCTGTCGTAATGTTGTAAACTTGACTTTGAAACGGCTATGACTTTTATAAAACTGGCCTAACACTCACTGACACTGTTAATGTCTGTCGGTCTTGCGACCTGTTGACAAATTTCTTTGTACTTGAAATTTTTTAATTTAGGTACAGAACAGTCGTTGACTAACAGTAAGCTGAAGGTTCCACTCTCGAGCACATCAGGCACTTGTGGCTTCGACTTTACTAAAAGTAAAATAACTAGTGATCAAATCGATGAAGTAAATTAATAAATTTCGTTCGATCAACTCGGAAACAAGTGAATAAGAAAAGACAAACAAAAATTAACAAATTACGAGTAAACAGACCTTCATATTCCGCAGCAATTGCTAAAGTTTCTTCGCTTCCTTTATGAGCTGAAGTGACTCTAATTTCAGTCGGAACTCCAAGTTCCTTCAAATACTTTTTGATTTTCAAGCAATGATCTTGATCGGAAGGCGAACCCATAAGAATTACAGCCTGAAAATTACACAAAAATATTTTAATATCATATTTTTATTTGATGATTATTTTTTGAAGATATTCAATTTTTACCAAGCCAGAAGGTTGAGGTAAAAGATATTCCAATTGATTAGCGACCCATTCAAAGTTGCGTTTAACAGTATCCAAATCAGCTTGCGTTACTTGAGTGAGATTCCTATAAACTTGTTTATCTTTCATCAATCTTTTGTCTCCTGATGGCCAGAGACGCCAAGAATCGCTATCGATGACATCAGCTACCACGATTTCTCCTGAAAATTAAGATGGCTTGGTTATACATGGAATTAACATAGATCATGCTAATCTAATCATCGAGAAAAGACCGATTACCGTTCTTAAGGCGTTTCAGGAGGCAAAGCTGTTCGCATGTTTTTGCCGATAAGATGGCGTTAGGGATCTTAAAAAATTAACCAAAAAACCCCAACTATTACGACAATTTGCAATCAGATGGCAGGATGGGAGCAGGGCTATATTTAATCTCATGTATTTGTTTGATTTTCGTTGATCTTTTAATCATGAATAGTTTGTAAATATTATTATATATTATATATCATGTATAACAGCATACAAATATTGTCGCAAATGAGATGGAGAAAATTGTAATGTACAACATCTATTATTCACAAAATGTATGTTGTGCATAGTATTTGACAAAATTTTAACAACTGTATGATATATTATATAGGCTGTCCGGATAACAGTCTCAAACGCCGACCAAGATATCAGTCTAATAGCCATAATATATCATACAATTGTTAAAATTTTGTTAAAAACTATGCACAACATACATTTTGTGAATAATAGTTGTTGTATATACATTACAATGTTCCCCATCTCATTTGCGACAATTTATTTCGTCCTGAAGATGGGAGCGACGCGCTCCCGAAACGTCGATGAAATAATATAAAAGTTTTTATTTATACTGGCTGCCTTTCCTGATTGAGCTCCTTAGTCAATTTTCATTTCTCATTTTTTAATGAATCGTAATTTAAAAAAAATCATTCTATTATGTAAAATGCTCACAAATTTAAATAATTAAAAAAAAACCGTATAAAAAAATACTTTAAAATGCCTCAGTAGTTTCGTACTAAAGTGCCCCAGAACGACTATTACTTGAATTTGAACAATTAAACTTTCTATATGATAAAATTTGAGATTTTTCTAGGCAATTAATATCTACTAGCCGCGCCGCCCGCCTTCGGCGGGCTTCGTGTCTAGGCGGGGGCTACGCCCCCTGGACCCCCCCATCAGCTGGCTCCGGGCCGCCTGCGGCGGACCCTCGCCTTTTCTTAATTATGAAAAGATTACTACGTATTCCAGTCCAGTGCCTGCTTGAGGATTTGTTTACATTCAAAGAATACACAACTGCAAAGAATACTTAAATATTTCTCTATACATTTCCTATGGGAGAAATCGTAACTTTAAGAATTAATAACTCAAAAAGTTTAAAGAATTTCGGGACCCGAGTATTTTTCCTGGACCCTCCATAACGTCCTCTATAAGACTGCAAAATTTCGTTTCAAAATTCCAACGGGAAGTTGGTCAAATAGAGCGGGACAGACGGACAGACGGACACACCGCAATTATTATATATAGATTCTCAAATGATACATTCAAAAATTTTCAAACCATTTCTATTTAGGGTTGAAATATAGATGAAGAAGAAATTAAAACGCTGGAGGTATTTTCAGGCCAAATTTTAATACCACTATATAGTCGACGTTTCGGGAGACTAAACGCCTCCCTTAACCACATTAGTCCTGATGAAGGGAGGCGTTTAGTCTCCCGAAACGTCGACTATATAGTGGTATTAAAATTTGGCCTGAAAATACCTCCAGCGTTTTAATTTCTTCTTCATCGATCTGCACCAGGCTTTCCTAATCATCAATTGAAATATAGATATTTCAATTTTAATTCCTTGCTAATATATTTACTGCACTCCGAAAAGCGTGGATTTAGCTCATTTGCTCTAAAACATCCCTTAAATAAAAAAGGGCTGAACAAGAGAGCTACGCGCATCAAGCATGTTTAGCATATAACTTATTTTTTATGAGGATTGTTTATTACATTAACTTAAGATGGAAGGAAGCGATAAATTATATCATCTACAAATATGGCAATGGCTTCAAAAAATTTGGAAATCTCCTCACCCGTTGTAATCACAGTCTAACAACTTACTCCTCTATAAAATGTAGTAAAAAAAACTTTTTTATTGAAAGTACGTGGATTTGTTTATTCTTAATTCAAATTAAGAACATCTCAAGGCCGTTTCCATCAAAGCAACTATCTCTCCTCTCGCTTTTCAATGATTGAGCAATTGATGAACGAAATATAGTTAAGGGTCAAAAGAGCAAAAATCAGAAGCTCAACCTAAGGGTGATAAATAAAAGATATAAATAACAATTTAATAAACATACGTAATTGATATTTCAAAAAAAAAATCTCGTTATCTTATTATTTTTTTTTTAACTAAAAATTTTTCCTCTTTTGTGTTTATAAAGTGAAAGAATAATATATATATATATATAATATAGTGGAGTGTCCGTCTGTCCACGCCCTGTTTGACTAACTTTCCGTAATTTTAAAACGAAATTTTGCAGTCTTATAGAGAAGGTTGTGGAGAGTCTAGGAAAAATTTAAAATAATTAAAGTTCGGGGATGGGGCTCGGATTGGATAAAGACACACACAGATATACGGACACTCCGCTATTATATAAATAAGAAAGATAATACATTGGTAGTTTTAAATAAGTCAGATTGATTAATTGATTAAGAAAAGGCGAGGGTCCGCCGCAGATGGGCCCGAGCCAACTGGAGAAGGCCAATGGGGGGAGAAGCCCTCGGCGGGCGGGGCAACTAGTGTTTTTTAAAAGTAGAGGATCAATCCCAGAAGTGTAAAAAAATTATATACCAAACAATTTTGGAACTCCGATCTTTACAAGAACAAAATTGCTTCAAAATATTCAAAATAATAAGAGTTTACATTTTCTGGCCCACCTAGCGGCCGGCATCCAAGTTTCATTAAGGTGCGCGTCTCGGGGTGCTAATTTTGGGAGTTTCCAGCGGCCACAATTTAGAAGCTATCGACCTCAAATTTTTTTTAAATTAAAGCTATTTAAAATATCTACAACTTATTGAAGCCCTTTTTTTTGATTTTCGAAAAAAAAAAATTTTTTTTTTAGATTAATCGCATTAAATAAAAGATATTTTAAAAAAAGGAGCTCTATAAGTTGTAGATAATTAAATTAGTAATCATTGTGTTAAAAAATAATTAATTTTTTGCCTTTAATTAATTAGCTGGAAAGTCTAGAATGAAATGCAATTTGTCCCTTGTTTTCCTATGGGGAACACTAACGCCATCTCTTGCCGCCTAGAAACTCTGTAGTCAAAAGCTTTCTAACGACTTTTCGAGACGCGCACCTTAAAGATAAAAGTTACTTGCCGGAGAAACCACATCGAGTTATAAAAAAATATACTAAAGAGAAAGAAAACGCAGCGATTGTTTTTAATTCGTTAGTAAGGCAATATTTCCAGATATTTCGGGCCCACTGAAGAGGTCTCCGAAATATCTAGAAATATTGCCTTGCTAACGAAACAATTGCTGAAAATATAGCGTTTTCTTTCTCTTTAATAAACCAACTTCAGCAACACCAGTTAAGGAGAAAAAAAAATATACTAACTACTTAGAGCTGCTTTTTGACCCTATCAAAAAATGTTTCTCAACATTTTTCGCAAGAAATTTTTTCCAAAAAAAAAACAAACGTTTCTCAAGTTAAAAAAAAAAAAATATTCTTTGTCCTCCTCGTTTCATTGGTTTTTTCACTCGAGAAACGGCTCAGCTTTTTTAATAATAGCACAGTAGTTACGGTACGTGAAAAGTAAAACTCTTTTAGATATTAGCCCACCCAGCACAAAATATTGCAGCAATGTTGCAGAAATATTGCGAATCTTGCATAAATTGCCAATTAATGTTGCAGGAATATTGCATCAATCTTGCAAATCTTGCAAAATATTGGCAACATTGCTGCAATATTATTGCAGCGGCAATATTCCAAGCTAGGAAATATTGGAGCGATATTGTTGCAATATTCCTTTGTCCGCCTTTTTGCAACATTGCAGAAATATTGAATCAATGTTGCTGCAATATTGTCAATATTAAGCAAGATTGGCAATATTGCTGCAACATTCCAGCAATATTTTGAGCTGAGAGGGTCTGGTGCGAAGGGAAGCAAAAATTTTAAATGTCTTTAGAAATAGATTTTCTCTAAAATTAATAAATTCATAAGATGACATTTCATAATAATAAATTATATAGATAAAAATAAAAACAATCCGATTCATTTTATCTTAAAGAATGTATCTGATGATTTAGTGCGTCAGAATATCCATGAATAAACAAAAATATTTAGATACTTTCTTTAATTTGGTGCCCTTGTTTTTTAAAAAGTTTATCGTTTTATTTCCTTCTTGTGATATGTTAGTTTTTCTAGCAAATAAAAATTCCATTTTGAATTTGAAATATGATTTTTTCAAATTATCTTGTATGTGTATTAAATGACTTCAAAATCAAACAAAAACAAGGATTCAAAATTGGCATTTGGAAATGAAGTGAGAGCTGTAAAGCTGCCAACGTCCGAGCAGATAAGACATGATGCAAAGTTTTTTGACTCGGGATCGTTCAACCTTCTTTTTTTTAATTATATCAGATTGAGAGAATCTTAAAAATCCATCTTGTCTAATTAAAAAAGAAGAATTTAGTCTTGGGAGTCAGATATTTTTGCATCATGTCATCATTATAGGGAGGGCTGGGGAATTGATTCAGCATCCAGAGCCACAGTTTCGGCTCCATCGTTAAAATTTATTTATTTTTTTTGTTATAAACATGAAATATCAGCTCAAAAACAGTTGACTGTTGAACGAAGCCAATAGGACGCTGAGTAATAGTGAGCTAGATCAGGAGCTTCAGGAGGGCACATTGAATCCTTAGTCCAAAACTATTAAGGCATTTTAAAGTAATTTTTTATGCGGTTTTTGTTTTTAAATGATATAAATTCATGAGCATTTTACATAATAGGATGCTTTTTTTTTTAATTACGATTAATTAAAAAATATTTTTTTTTAATTTATAGAAAATGCAAAAAAAAACTCTAATATGAAAAATTTTAATTTTTTTTTAAATCTAAAAATGTAAAAATCATTAATATCTATCCTATAATAATTAAATAAAGTGGTGACCAAGTCAAAATGAATTTGGTACGGCCAAATAGTTCAGCACTCTTGCAAAAGATGGCAGGTTAGTCTAATAGCCTGCATTATCAGATCACTTATAAGCCTATATATATATATATATATATATTGACACCTGCTCAGTCCTGAGGAAGGGGGCGATTAACACCCGAAACGTCGACGAGTAGATTGAAATAAAATTATGTTTTATTTCTAATCCTGGCTGCCCACCCAGCATCAATAATATATTTATATATTTTTATGCTGTTATACATGATATATAATAATATTTATAAACTATTCATTATTAAAAGATCAACGAAAATCAAACCAAATGCATGACCACCTACCATCCTGCCATCTGTTGGCAAATTTTCGTAATAGTTGGGCTTTTTGGCCAACTTTTTAAGACCCCTAAAGCCATCTTATCGGCAAAGCCATGCGAACAGCTTTGCTTCCCGAAGCCCCTTAAAAATTAATTAGTAAAATTATTCATGTAAAAAATAATAATTTTAATAACCCCGACTTCGAATTCCCAGCCCTCATTATACCTGACTTCGTATTTACTCAAAACGTTGTTAAATGAATCAATCTTTATATTTAATCATTTAAACATTATTTGCAATCCCTTCTTTCTAAAATAGATAATGAATTTGAATACCCTTAGTATCAACTCCAAATTCAATTTTCATATCGATTAAAGCGCATTCTCGTGTTGCCCAGGCACGTTCGAGAATCTCGAAGACAAGAATCGTTGTTCTAATCATGATGTCAACTTCATCACGGCCAATTAGAAGACCATTAGGTTTAAATCGCGCTGAGATGATTTGTTCTTCAGACCACTGTGGGTCATGATTTGCGTCATCCTATAAAAAAAAATAATAGGGATTTCAATCAAAGCATATTCAATTTAGAAGTTCAATTGAGTTTTATAAAATAAAATGTCTCATTTAATAAATAAAACTTGAAAGTTAAATTATATATTTATTTGATATATCTATTCTTTTCTCTATCTCTATTCATGTAAATGACAAAAATAAGAAAGTTGAAATTTAATATATATGATTAATTATAGAATAATAATTGTGAGATTTAATTATTGAATTTTTAATTTAATTACCTATATCTATATTATATTTTATTACTTTTACTATTTTATAAAAGACAGTCTCTGTTTGTAACGCATAGACTTCGAAACTACTTGGAGGATTTTCATGAAGTTTTTTTTTAATGTGTAGAGAATTTTCTCGAGCTGGTTTTAGGCTATCATTATGTCGAATTAGGGGTAGGGGTCCCCCTTTTTTCTTTTTTCTCATTCACACTCACACTCACACACATTCACACAGTATTTTCGGCAACTCAGGCCATATAAGACTTTTCCGATATCCGTTATTGATTAATATACATATTGGGGGTCCAGACATTCTTATTTAAGTCATTTGGTATCCAAATGGCTTAAATAAAATCATCGGACTGCCTGGGGTCCGAACCCGCGAATTTTGGTATACGAGGTTAGCACGCTAACCCCTACACCAAGCCCCGAGGGCCCCTTTTTAAGGGTTCACAAATTTGGAATTTTTCCATTCGAAAGCATTGTGTTTTTTCTCCCCTTATGAAAAATTAAAGCTAATTAATTTGAATAATGAAATAATTAAATCTCACAAATGAAAAATAATAAAAGTTCTTATATAATTAAATTTTTTTTTTTTTTTCGCCTCCCCCCTCTCATCAAATTATTTTTTTTTTTATTTTTCACACTTCATTAAAGATCAGTGAGTGATTCGCCTCCCGTCATGTGAAATAACATTTATCTAAACGATATTGGCTATCAATTAATTTAAATAAATATGGCCTCTGATGTCAAAAGATAAAATCAAAAAACGCGACTGATTTCCAGAGCACGGAGGCTTCCTTAAGAATTGATTACATATGATCCTTAATATTTTGCTTAAATGAAGCAAGTTGCAATTACCTTAAAGAAGGTTTCATGCTTGGGGGGATTGAATCGATATCCTTCGGGAACTCCTTCGTGCCTCTTGAGAAATGATCCAGTCGCCAATCGTCGAGTGACCCATTCAATTGGAATCATTTCACATTTTTTGGCAATGAAGGCAGTTTCTCCAGCAGTCTTGACATAAGCAGTTCGGACACCTGAAAACGTTTAAAAATTCAAAATGATTCATTTATGAATTTTCTTTTTTGTTTTATTAATTAATAAACAAACCTGCGGTATTTAAGAGTTCAAAGACTTTGGCGTTGGTGCGGTTCGAGATTGCAGCCTTTCCCTGCAATTCGTGCGCTTTGACTCCATCCCCTGCAGTGATCCTATCCTTACTCTGAACGAGAACTTGTCCAGGCGAATTGGGCAAATCGAAAACTTTTTTTGTTTTCCCCTCGATGATTAAATCGCCCAATTTATAGCCTTCCACTGAAAAATAAAGAAAATATTCAATTAAATATTAGATTCACTTCTATTTAATTCTACTAAAATATCTGAGGGGGCGGGGGGGGGGGCGTTATAAGAACCAATCCAATCAATCAGCAATTTATTTTTTATTTAAATGTGTAAATATATCTTATGCAAGTTGAAATTAAATTCGATAATATTCTATTTAAAAAAAAAAAAACACTCTTTCATAATAATTTTATCTCTTTTGAACTTGTCATAACCCCAATGTCATTTGACATGGAATTTTTTTTTCAAATTTAAGAAATCAGGATAAGAATAAAGAGATTAAAAAATCTTATGAAATAGGAAAAGAAAAATAATAATCATATTATTTATGCCAATTTTGTTGATAACATTTGCACTCATGGGAAAGAGATATTCAATAAAAATAGGATAAGAAAATATGAAAATTTCAAACTAATATTTTATGTTTTTTATTGACTCCACTATTTTTACAATCTGTCCTTAGACAATAATTTGGGAAAGAACAAATTTCTAACGGCAAGCCTCTTTGTTGCGCCCAAAAGAGAGGGATGTAGAAGGGTAGAAATTTTCTAGTAGTCAGGACCGTTTCATGCGGGGGGACAGAACGGGGTGGCAAAATCAGGGGGGGAGGAAAAAAAGGATATTTAAAAAATCACTGTCAATATGCGTAGTGATAAAACCGAATAAACCAAATAATACTACATACTACAACAATAATACTTTTATTAGCTTTGGAGCTTAATTTTTAATAAACCGGTCCAATTTATAAGAACATTTGCATTACAATTTGATTTATTTTCCTTTATTTTAACGAACAAACTTGTTTTTGAATACCTTTTGTGCCTTCAAATAAAACAATGATTGAGGGTACTATTAGGGCGGAAACACCGACACCGTCACCAAAAGTTTCAATTTTGAATTTTAAAGAAATATATTTAAAATAGACGACAACATACTCAGAAATTTTTATTTCTAAAAAATTGATAAAAGCCAAGGCAAAAAATAAAAATAAATTTATCGAGTTAGAAATCTAAATGTTTCTATCATTCAAAAACCTGTGAAACGTCACATATATTCAAAATGTTCATTTATAAATATGTTTCACGTAAAACGTACACATTATACCACTTTCCCTTCAAATTTGATAAATATATTTTTTTTTTTATTCTTATTTATTATTTTATTTATAAAATTTTAGCAATTATTTAGAAAATTGGACACTGTGGCTAATATTCGTGCCTCCCGTTAGAGTAGTGCGCGCCTCACACTTTGGAAAACGCTGTGGTATATGGTGAAATAATTTTAAAATTTGAAAAAGGTAAAATAAAATCATCGGTACCAGATTTTACGTTTTACCTTTTTGGTCATTAAAATTAATTTCCCCATACACCATATACTTAAGGCTCACTGGGGACTTAATTGTGGCGCTCACTGAACAAATTAACAATCGTTTTGGGCTTCTATGAATTCTTTTTATCCTATTTGCGTTTTCTGTCCTTTTTTCTTCCATTATCAAACCCGCATTATTACAGATTATCCTTTTAGAAAATTTGAACCTTTGTTTTAAAAGGGAAAATTCTATATTTTCCTTTCTCTTTAGTATTGCAAAAGAAGTGGACAATAAATATGAAATCTTTTTGAAAATGGTTTACACAAAAAAATCCCTAAACTTTTGAAACAAATAGAGGCAATTTTTGCTAGTAGACATAAACAAATGCTTTTACACTAAAAGGAGACAAGAGCTTATCAGCCAGAGCAAATTATAATATTTCTAAAGAGTTTAAAATGAATTTAAATTAATAAAAAGATTTAAATTGAATGAAACCCGCATTCTTTCCTTCCTATTATTGGAACATAATTGTTATAAAAGAATTAAAATGTGGCTCTTTCAATCTTTTTTAAATAAATTAATTTAGCCGCTTATCATTGCTCTTTGACATTTTCTCTAATATCATCAGATGACCCTTGAGTATCCTTTTATAAAGAGATAAAGTTAATTCTTAAGATGTTGATTGTCTTTTGTTAAGTGAAATCTAAGGGGAAAGGATAGATCAAGAAGTCACCCTGACGAGGGGAGAATAGAAGATAATGTTTTACTAAAGTGTCAAAGATTGTTATCCCTAAGTAAATATTATATTTATTTTAAATCCAATGAAGCCATAAAAAGCCTAAATCCCATCCTCAAAAAATATTTATTCAAGGATATTACTATCAACATTCGAATAATACCCAAGAGGTTCCGACAAAATTTACAAGTTGAAATTATTTTCTCCAAGCTTTTGTTTCCATTATTAAAATTTTAAGCTCTCTTTTTTCTTTCAATCTCTACCTGGAGTCAATAAATAAAAAAAAGCCATTAAGGCGGACCATTGATGATTGATTTTAGTTATTAGAGAAACCTTTGTGCGGACTAAAGATTATAATCCCCCTTAAACTTTTAAAATCAGGTAGAAATGTAAAATGAAGAAAAAAAGCCAGCAACCAAAACTATTTTGTTTAATTATTTCAGACAAACTCAAGCAGGGTTTTTTTTTTTATTTCTTTAAAATAAAACACTCACACTTTTTTCCCATTTACACACACATCCACAGTCTTTTCGGCAACTTAGGCCATATAAGACTTTAAACGATAACCGTTATTATGAAAATATATATATTGGGGTCCAGGCATTCTTATTTAAGTCATTTGGTACCCAAATGGCTTAAATAAAATCATCGGACTGCCTGGGACCCGAACCCTCGACCCTTGGTATACAAGTCAGGCGCGCTACCAACTACGCTAAGCCCGAAGGCTCAAGCAGGGTTAAAATCTGGGACTATGCCATAAGGAGTTCACGAATGAATAAATACATTTTGAATAATATGTAATTCAAACTCCCATCTTTGATGAAGGTTAACCCTAGAGCCAAAACGTTAGGCTGGAAGAATCAAAGAAAATATTTTATTATTGGAAGAGAAGTTTGCACCCAGGCAAGAGAGTCTCTATCGAATGAAAATCTCAATAAAAGAAAACGTTTCGGCTTTAATTTGATAAGGCCATCTTCAGTTCTTATGAGAATTTTGAGATTCATTGAGTTTTTCCAAATTCTCATAAGAACTAAAAGATGGCCTTATCTAATTAAAGCCGAAACATTTACTTTTTATTGAGATTTTCATTCAATAGAGACTCCCCTGGCTGGGTGCAATTCTAATTAATCTAATCGTTGGACAGCCACTTTTCACATCAACATCGTTGAAAAGATTTCTTCTTGTTAAAATTATTTTTGTTAACTACTATTCGCATTCTAAGATAAAGTAAAGAAAGTCAGAAGTTTAAATATAAAAATTTACAGAACGCCATTGTCCCGTCAAAATTTGCTATCCACCGGCAAAATAACCGAGATATTTCTCGTTATCATTAAATTTTTGTCGCCTAGTGTTATCTAAAGGTCTAACCAAATTTAAAAAAAGCTACAAGAGAGGCGGCCGTCTGGTTATAAACGTAATTAAATAAGCCTCCCTAAAAAAAAAACGAAATTCATGGATTAAAATTCCTATTACACCTACGAACACTTTCGTTTAGTAGAAGTGAGAAAGTTTCCATTCATAAATATTTATATTTTTAATTATATGCTTTAATATCATCCCCCAGGTTATATACATACAGTTTCTAAATAGATTATAAATTCAAGAAAGGACTTGTAAATCAAACAAGTTTAATAATCTGTCATGTTTAATTAATTTATTGAAATTATCACCTCTACTACTTGAATTTTAATTATTAATTGAATATTTTCATCCCCTCTTTGTGCCTGAATGAGATAAAATCACCTCCCAGTAAGGGACTTTAACAATGTCAGGTATTTTTTTACGACAAGTGAGACCTTCTAGTCGAGACGCGTAAGCAACCAAATTATCCACTTGCCG